>LQNK01001641.1:0-14541 GCA_001586405.1 Phoebis sennae | reverse complement strand
CATAATCGATCAGATTTTTACAATACAATACAATACACTTTATTTAGCACCACAATTTTAAAACATAGGACATTTGAGTATGGGCTATAAAGGCGGCCTTATCGCTAAAGAGCGATCTCTTCCAGGCAACCTATCGGTCGGTTTTTATTTGTATAATAGAAGTTACTAATATGTATACTATGTTGTATAATACTATCTTGCTTGGAGACATTAAATTTAAATCATTGTAAACAATTGTTCATTGTATTTAAACGTTTTTAAAAGAGCAACTACTCGAGTTTCTTGCCGGTTTTTCTTGGTACATACAGGCTTCCGATGGTAAATAAAAAAAATATATTAAAGACGTAAAAATGACGTTCTAAAAGCGCCTTGAAGGAGGCCTATTTGGAAAATCAACATTTTGATTTCACATTGGATTTTAAAAAGTCTTTCTGGTTAACATAGACATGTTCATAAGGAAAATTATTGGCTATAATTACGCTACACTCTTGGCTTACTTACTGAATTGTACTTAATTATATAAAAAGTTTTTAGACAATAACTGGCTAAAATTTTAATAAAAAAATAATAAATCATTTTGATAAAATTTTAGAAGACTTACTTGAACGTTCACATTTTGGATATTATGGTAGAGCATTTAATTGATTTTAACTTTAACACAAATTTAGCTTAAAATTTTATACAATAAATGCTTTTCTAATAAAAAAAGGAAGAATTGAACAATTTACGATATGTAAGATACTTTTGTACTGCAGCTAGAAATTTGGAAAACTATATCACGTCAAGCATTTCAAAAACCCCAAAAGACACATTTTTCATTATAAACGATGGTGACAGTGACGTTTTTATAGACGTAGTAGAAAAAAATCTTAAAAAAGTTCAATAAAAATTCACATACCCCGGCATACATCAAAATCTTAATTGGATATATCATACGCGTCTGTTTGCGCATGCCAATTGATTGCAACTTAACGTGCAAATTGCCCAGAGAGAGCGGGACGGGTATACAGAGAATAGGGCTGACACTTTTTCGTTAAAAATTAAGCTTCGATATAAAAGTCTTGCTAATAAAGGAGGCTTACTCCGAGCTAGCTCACATTGTAATATAAATTAAGAACTTTCTTTTGATGCCATACCTGGTTATGTTTGTATTTAACTCGCCTATGTACCTCCCCCCAAACGCCGCAAAACATTTTTACTTAAAGTAAACCTTTAAAAATAGATGCTTGCTCCGAGCTAGCTCACATTGTAATGTATAAGTGAAGACCTTTCATTTGATGACACACTTGGGTATGTTCGTATTAAACTCTCTTATGAGACTCTCCTCCTCTAGTCGTAGCCTTCAAACATTTGTACTAACGTACAAACATATAATCACATAAATAACACCCACTTTGCTCGGTAAAAAGAACTATTTTCAAAAGACTTAAAATAGAATAAAATACATTTAAAACATTTACTGCACATTCGTTTGCATTGTCTTGGTAGTGTTATCGAAAATTTTATGAAGAACAATCCGATCTAAAAGTTAAAAGTGATGTAGTAATGTGAATAAAGAATTATACATCTTTCACTCACACATAAACTTTATTAAGTTTATTTATTTATTTTTTTTTTTTATGTTAAAGCAGGCAAGTGGGGCATACGGTTCACTTGATGTTAAGTGACTGACCGCAGCCCATGAACATCTGCAACATAGGAGTGTCACAGATGCCTTGCCGGCTTGGGAAGGGGAGGGGATAAGGAGAGGATCAATGATAGGAAGTTGGGAGAGGAGTAGAACAGGATGGGAGAGGGATGGGATGGAAATACAGGCCTCCTTTTCATTTCGTTTCATTTTTAACAATCAATAACCAAAATTAATCAAATCATTTTCTGTTATTAGTAACTTTTACATACATTAGAATTCACTGAATAATATAAGTAACACAACTTATTAAAAAAATTCAAAAAGCAGAAAAAATATTACAAACTGAAAGCTCGTTAAATAATATCGCTGTATGTTATTGACAACCCTATATCAAACCTCGTGAAAGAACGAGACAATATACGCGAAACAGCAAGACACAGACTTACCCTTTATCCTCTAAGAGAGAAAGAGACAATTGTATTTCCCACTTCAACTTTAAATATTTATTTTAAACCCGATTGTTTAAGTTAATCTACGCGGTTAAGAAATGGTAAAATGATGGTTTCTATCTGTACTAATATTATACGGAAACATTTTTGTCTTTCTTTGTTTGTAATGTTTTCACACACAAATTACTGGACCGATTTCAAAAATTTTTTCACCATTTGAAAGCTGCATCTTCAGGGAGTGACATAGGCTATACAGGTAATATAACATTAAGCTAGGGAATGAACAGTTCTACTAATATAATAAATGCGAAAGTCTGTGAGGGTGTATGTATGTTTGTTTGTTACTCTTTCACGCAAAAAATACTGAAACGATTATGATGAAACTTGGTATACATATCTAGAGTTAAAGGTTAAGAATAACATATAGGCTATAGGCATATAGGCTTTTAATTCAGGAGTTGCCACGGTTACGCGGGTGAAACCGCATACGGTACATTAATCCCAAGGTATATTTTTATTTTTTGTTACAGCTATTATTGCGCTTTTATATTAAATTTATTGTCATATAAAGGATGAAATGGTGTAAAGAAAATTGGTGATTATTTCGATATGAATGTTATTCTTTAAGATTGGTCCTCGAGTTAATCTTAGCGAAGGGATTATTATCTTCTTATAAAAGTGTGAAATGAATGCCCGGTTTCTGAATTATTTTGTTAAACTGTCAATAGTAACTGTCAATAAATTCTAGTATTAATAATATTTGTTTAAGTGATGTTTTATTGTGTTTTTGTGTTTATTTGTGATTAAAATATTTTCATTTCATTTCATTTCATTTCAATAGTTATGAATTCGCTAGAGTTAATTGAGACAAATTTCAGACGAAATTTGACAATGATGCGTTGCTCAGAAACGCAAACGTCACAGTTACCTGACGGTTAGCGCTATCGAATAGACAAACTAGCGTTAAACTGACTCAGAAACCGGACATAAGTATTTTCAAATCAAATCTAATCAAAATCAAATCAAATCAGATTTACTTGCAAGAAAGTGGTTACAAGATTCTTTTTGCATTTTAAAACTAACAAGATTTTTTTCCTCCTCCTTTCCTTTCTTAGAAAAGGCAATTCGTGTATGATGCATTGTTTACGTAATTTAAGAGGCTGTGGTAACTAGTTAATATACGTGTGTCGCCACCCCATTTTTACCCGTGGGTGTCGTAAGAGGGTAATTGTGCTGCTTAAAATCTTTAGTAATAATAAGATCTCCTGCGTACCTGGCTGATCTCTGTTGAGATTGGCCGGTCGGGGAGGCATTATATTTTATTATTATTACCCATATAAACTGAAATCCACACATCTTATATAGATCTTATATAGATATGTATAGACATACAATTGAGACGTACTAACATATACTTAATACTCGGTTTGCAAATACTAAACAACGTTTCAAATTTAAGTAACACTCAAGCATTAAATAAGCTCCCGCACCTTATACTTTACGTTAACAAAAGTTAAGAAGCGTTGTCCAAATTATATCGAAATAAATAAATATCGCACGCCTCGTAAACAACGACACAGGACTTTTATTGTTTAAGCTTTGGCTGTAGGCTGTTGGTATACGAAGCGTTTTTAGGCGGTTTTAAAGCTCTTGTCGTTGGAATATAAACGCCATACTTTTAACTGTAGAAATCAAGAAGAAAATGTTAATAGAGCAGAGTTCTCCAAACTTTTTTGTGTCGTAGACCCTTGCCATGTTTTTCCGTGTTGTGAAGACCCCTCTACTTATTTGATTTTAAGTATGTGTTGAGATCCTCTATCATGGACCCCGTTTTCATTTCATGAACCCCCAAACTTTTTTTCGTGACGTAGACCTCTTGCAGGTTGTCATAGACCCCTATGGGTCGATATAGACTACTTTGGGAATCACTGGTTTAGAGGTATTATATTAAGGACGTACGTATGCTAACCGAGTTTAGTAAGGACTTCAAAAGAAATATTCATTTCCACGAGTAGAAAATTGTGATGTGATAAAATTGTAGTTTTCTGTGTGGGTGTTCATTTATCTATAATATTTATTTAAAAACAGTATGCTTAAGTATATCTATCAGTTACCTAGTTTTCATAGTACAAGCTTTGCTTAGTTTGGGACTAGATGGCGTAATTAAATGTCCAGGAATATTGATAGTTTCCACGCTCGTCCGCACACCGCCTACCACTTTATTTTTATTTGGCCTTTGTGAAAATTAATTTTTGTGCATCTGTGTTTGTTGAGATGGCGCGATTGTTCCTTATTTAATGTTCGCGCTCTTGTTGCACCGTAACGGGTTTGATTCTCGGCGGAGTTAAGAATAATTGATTATTTTTGGTTATTATGTTTTTGCTGTTTGTTGTTTGTTGGTAGATTTTATATTAGATTTTTAAACAGGAAGATTTTATTTTATACTAGCTGTGTTTCGCGGTTTCACTTGCATATATTCCGTGCTCTTCGGTTTGCGGGAAAGCATTGAAATGAAAATGAAAAAAAATTAAAAAAGTTTATTTGAAACAATTGTGTACATACATGGTGATCTAAATATAGAATAAGGAAAATACATAATATTAATTAATTTATTTTTATTTATTCTATTTATTAATAGTATACAGGTTGCACATGCTGAGGTTGGACCTTTTTGTGACAGTTGTGTGCATATTAAATTAAATAAATAAATTTATTTAGGTCCCACCTCAGCATCATGCTGTCTGCAGACCAGCGCTGGTCTTCCGTTTGCCCTTTTCTAGCGTATATGTCCAACAAAGGCTGGAAAACCTGCGATACTCTCGGTGTTTCAGGTGTTTATGGGCGGTGATCACTTAACATCAGGTGACATGCTTCTATGTTTGCTCTCATAATTTTTCCAATAAATATAAACAGGTTCCTATACTCTGCAATATTTTTTTTTGTTTATTGAAGTGAAATGACATGAAATGAAAACCCTTTATTGTATAAAGACATGAAAATTAATTTCAGTTAAGTGCTATCTTACCAGTTTTTTTTAAATCAAAGTCCTTATAAGATTCTATGGTATTACTCATGTATATTATTGATTGGTATATATAGGATTGTATTATGATATGGTAGGAAAATCAGCCTTTTATGGCCAGCTAGAGATAATATCCGCAATTCCGTTTCCGTTTAAATTTTTGTTGGATTTCATTTCGATTTTCGATACTTCCCGATCTGACTGCCTCGTTGGTCTAGAGGTTGCATCTTTGGCTACAGATCGAAGGGTCTCGGGTTCGAATCCTGGGGCCAAAAAAACTTATTGGGATTTTTCTGACAAAGAAATCTCAGTAACAGCCCTGAGTCTGGAAGGTGGCGGTGCTGGAACACCCCCGTGCCTCGGAGAGCACGTGTCGCCGTCGGTCCTGCGCTTGATCTCTCTCCGCGAGTGTCGGTCTGCCCCCATCAGGTTATGAGAGTACGTGTTCGCGCGTACACTTGTGCACTATAATAGCTGCGCAGCTGGCTAGTCTCAGTAGAGATTAGCCACCATGGCCGAAATTGGTCAAGGGAGCTATAACTATTATTATTACTTCCTAATCGGATTCGTATTTATGAATAGGGAACCCAAACATCTAGATATTAGCGCTTACGTGCAACTAAACAACTTTGTAGTTTAACTAATAATTGAATTAATTTCATTAAAACATAATTATGAATAAGGTGTATTTCTTGTAAAATTGAAATGTAATTAATAATTATGACAAAAAAAGGGTGATTTTCTGAGGTATGCCTTTGAGTTATTTAACTTTTTGTAAAATTAAAATATTTTCATAAATGACCAATTTTATAAGCAAAGGTATTTCAGTAATAACGAAATAATTTTAATACGATAGTCTTCAAAGTAGAGCATAACAATTTTTTGTGTTCCATCTCTTTCACACGCGTGGTATGTGGTATGTCTGTCCCGCTCGCACTGGTAGCCAGTTCACACCTGCACGTTATTGGGTTTGTGTGTTTATTCGTTTTTATTTCAATCTTGTTACTCGGTTGTTAAGAAAACATTTGTATGTGAATTTTTATTGTTTGTAAAGGATTTTAGAATCTATTTGTTTGAATTTAAATTATGGTTGAAATTACTGACGACTGAATAAAAGCTTTTTAAAGTAAAATTACCATTAAAAATATAGAATTAAAGCTTCTTCTTTTTATTTCCACATTAATTAATAAACTATATTTAATTTACAACCGGTTTTGAAAAATCATCATCAGGAGTCAGGACCTTATTCGTAATTTTTAAAATGCAATTCCATTAAGAAGTATAAAATAAAATTAATAAAAATGTTTAATTTAATAAATTTTTGTACAATCGATTTGATTTCAAATTTTGAAATGAAATTGGTTATTTGAAATGAAAAGGATTAAATTTTTGTAATGTTTAATAATAAAAAAATACATAAATTTTCACAAATTTGTTATATTAATAATATAAGTACGATTATTAATTATTTTTTTGCTTATTAGCAAAGATGAAACATTTCAATATACTAAAACTCACATACAACATTCTCGATTAGTCGCCAAGTAACATCTCGTTAGCGGTCGCTTATAAATTTGTCCGTCTGTCTCTCCGCAGCCCATTACCGAGTGAATCGCGTTCATTCTAATTGTTTTATTGCTGCAATTATTATAATTTTTATAGATCTTTAACGAACTTTATTAATTAAGTCTATGATGTATCGGATATTATTGTTATCTAGAAATGGATAGATTATTATTGTTTTTAAGTCAAAGCAGGCAAGCGGAGCATGCGGTTCACCTGATGTTAAGTGACTGACCACAGCCCATGAACATCTACAACAGCAAAGTTTTGCAGATACCCTGGCATCTTGTAAAAGGAATAAGGAAAGGATTATTGATGGGAAATTGAAAGAGGACAAGAGTAGGATGGGAGAGGAATAGGATGAAAACACAGGCCTCCGGGCCCCTACTCACCGTCCCAAATAAAGTGCCCCGATCTTCTGATCGAGCTTGGCCCAATCGTGCAATGCTCGGCTCCCACTCTTTTATTGCTGAAGATGTTATGCAGCAGAATTACCTCTGTCGCCTCTTACCACACCTACGGGTACTGCTGTCTTGTAACATTATGCATGGTTAAATTATGTAATAACTCTTATTTTCAACCTATACTTGTGATTTTTTACGCAGTTAGGCGAACGGAATAGATATATATTTTTTAGAATATGTATGAGGGTATCAAAAGCAAAGTTACTTATCTCCTGACTATTCCCTCTCCCCTTAATATCAGTAACAGAAGAAAACTATCGTTGAACAATTCTTACTTTTCATATCAACGGAATAAGCTCTGCGGTTAAGGATTACTGATCTGTATATCAACTGTATTGTGACTAGATGATGTGATTACCCTTCATAGGACACTAAAGGGAAAAATATTCTTTTTTGCCTAAAAAATATACAAAGTCGGTACAATCCTGTTAAATTGAAAATAAATAAAGGCAACGACTTTGCATAGATTTTTTTTCTTAGTCATATTTTTGTACAGAAGCTATAAAACAATCTCCAAACTCCTCATAGTAACTGCTTATTATTAAGTGGTAAAATCATAAATAATATTCTAAAACAAACTCCATGATGGCTTCCATCCATCACACCACCCGCGGCTCCCATCGACTGGTACAAATGAAGCTAGACGCACCATCGTTACGGTGAAATGGGAAATTGTTTACCTATTTACTAGGTGGTGTTAAGTCAATGTGTTGTTGGGTGTTTTTTTAGTAAACTTAATCGAAACAGGAAAAGATGCTTAGTGAACTAAATAATTTTATATTGATTCGCGCGGCTTGAACGAATGAATATAACATTATTGCACACATTACATAAACAACAATACAATACAATAGCAATGGAAATACATATATGCAATAGGCGCTCTTATCTCTAAAGAGCGATCTCTTCCAGGCTACATAACGTAGAGTAGAAAGAATTAACAAGGAATAGGTAGGTGGTGCATAATGTTATATAGCCTATAAAATATAGCCTATGTTACTCGTGGATAATGGTAATTACATTCTACTAATATTATAAATGCGAAAGTTTGTGGGGATCTATGTAAGTGTGTTTGATTCTCTTTCACGTAAAGACTACTAAATCGATTATGATGAAACTTGGTGTACATATAGGTAAGGGTTCAGAATAACATATAGGCTACTTTTAATGCCGGAGTTGCCACGGGATCAAAATTTACGCGGGTGAAACCGCGGAATGCGGCTTGTATATAATAATCCAAATATAGATATAAATTTAATAAATACGAAAATGTTACTATACTTACTTTTTGAAAAGAGCAACTACTCGAGTTTCTTGCCGGTTCTTCTCGGTAGAGACAGCCTTCCGAATCGGTGGTAAATAAAAAAAAATATTATTATGTAAATGTATATGACGTTCTAAAAGAGCCTCGAAAGAAGCCAATTTGGAAAATAAACGGTTTGACTTTGACTTTGAGTTAGTTTTTTCTATAAGCGTGGAGACAAATATCTTTATAAGTTAATCGTAATCGATATAGGACATTTGAATGCCTATGTAGTTTGTTCGAAGTTTTACGGGCTACAAGCTACATTTGTTAGACCGAGACAGTTCGATCTGTTAAATTCATGTTTATAAGCAAATAGTTTCAAGAACATTAACAATTACATTTAAATAAAAATAGCTGATTACAATTAATATCGATATAAGATATATTTAAACTAGAGTCTGCGCGGAGATTCGCTCGCGTTAAATTCGAATAATCACTACATAGTATAAAACAAAGTCGCTTTTTCTGTCATGTGTCATGTTGTATGTCCCTATGAACGCTCAAATCTTTAAAACTACGCAACGGATTTTGATGCGGTTTTTTTTAATAGATAGAGTAACTCATGAGGAAGGTTTTTATGTATAATATCATCCATTAAATAGTGGACAAATACTGTTATTTTTGAGGTTTCTAATGTGATGTCGCAAATAATTACATTTTTTCCGCTTACATTGCAAACGCAGGCTGAATCCTACGAGATTTATCAAAATAATGTACTAAGTATTGTACACAATGAAAAGGTCTACAGAAAACTCCGCGATGGTATATGTCTATCTCTTATGGATATCCCACAATAACATTTTTTTGTCATTTACTTTTTACGACAAATAATGACTAATATTCGAAGCGATTTTAACCAATACAGCATTAATCCTTATCCAATTAAATACCTTAAACACATTGTTGATTTAATATAGATCTATTTGGCCTTTTACAGCATCTGATTTAAATCAATATTTTTGAAGATGTACCCGTGCAAAGCCGGGGCGGGTCGCTAGTTATTCTATAAACTAGTCCAGATAATATGCCTATCTGTGTACGAAATTTCAGCAAAATGCGTCCAGTAGTTGCGGCGTGACAAATATTCAAACATTTAAACATAGAAAGTGGGATTAAACAAAGAAGATTGATGTGAAATTTCCACTTTTTGAAAACTGAAAAATAAAGGATTTTATTTTTTTTAGAAGGTTCTATATTCGCGGTAAACCAAAAAATAGATGGAAAATTCATATTCACATATATTTATACGTAATGAATATAGTACATGTTAATCCCGTGGTTGTGCTTGCTTTACGGGTTACAAGCCTCATTCGATTGTAACCCTATATTTTAAAGATTAGTAGGTATAAATAAAAAAATGTTAAAAAAAAATTAGTAACTTCACGTTTGAATAAAAAGTACCAAGTTACCTATAGGTACAAAATATCTTTACTAACTCACAACACAAAAAAGCTTGTTTTACCAAATTATAGGCATTTCCATGCTTGTCCTTTTTTATTTAAAAAAGAACAAAACTGAACTTAATTATACAAAATAACTTTATTAAGTTATATCGCAATGGATATAGTACATGCAAAAAAGCTTGTATTGCCGAATAATAGGCATTTCCATGTTTGATCTTTTTTTTTATGTAAATAAGAACAAAAAAGAAACTTAATTATACAAAATAACTTTATTAAGTGAAATCGTAATGGATATAGTACATGTTAATCCCGTGGTTGTGCCTGCTTTACAACTTACAAGCCTCATCCGTCTGTAACCCGATACTCTGAGGTGTTTAGGAGGATTGGAAAACGATCGAGCGTTTTTCAACGCGTTTAGGGTTCCTTTAGATTGTGTTAACAAATTAAATTTAAAGTTTTTATATGTTAAAACTATGTTATATTGTACGATGGGGATGATATATCCAAGAGGATAAGAAATCAATCTTAATTTTTATATGTATGTTTTAAATTTACGTAACACATATAAATAAACTGTGCTATATAAAAAGCAGAGTCCTAACAATATTATAAATGCGAAAGAAGGATGGTGGAGGTATGTAGGATGTATGTGTGTTTGTTACTGTTTCACGTAAAAACTACTACACGGGTTGAAAATAAAATTATCAACTTCTATGAATTTTTTTTATCTTTCATCAATTTGTTTCATATAGAAATTTCTGTATTTCCCCAAAGATTATATATACCCATACGTAGGTAGTTATTATACTTGTTCTTGCAGTAAGTAGTTATTTACAACAGAAAATTTAATATGAGAGAATATTGCCCTAAAATGATGTACTAAAAAGCACAAAATGATGGCACACTATTGCCATAGTATAAAAATTAAAATACTAGCTGATCCCGGCGGCTTTGCTCCCGCAGCATAATGTTGTATATAAGGCCTTTAAAATATAGCCTATGTTACTCGTGGATAATATAGCTTTCGAATGGTGAAAGAAATTTTAAAATCGGTCCAGTAGTTTTTGGGTCTTATCATTACAAACAGAGTTTTCCTCTTTATAATATTAGTATAGATGAAACATTGCCACAGTCTGATGATTGTGGCAAAATGCTGAGTCTGGACCCTTTCCAGAAATGTAGTACACCACGCATTCTACCTCTCCAATCGATTACAATCTAATTCCTTATTTTGGTTGTTTATTATCTTTTCTTTTAAATGTATTTCTTGTGTATCTCCTTCTCTGTAATCGTGTGTTGTGTACCTTTTTTCTGTGAATAAATGTTTTATCTATCTATCTATCAAATGTGTACAGAACCACACTTCCATTAGCCCGCTCGGGGTTGTAAGGTGTGATAGCAATTGAGTTATCCCTCATTCAGAGATTTACAAACATTCTGTTGGTTCATTTATTTTATTAGCTAAGAATTCCCACTGTTCTAACGATTTATTTAAATCAATACAAAACAATTTGTTTGTTTTGTAGAGAAATGTTGTTTCGTGGAAAATTGTCTGGATGTGACACTTTAATCACAATCAAAAAAGTCTACTTTTATGTAATGTAATATTATTAGATTCGGATTATTATTTATTTTTTGATTAGAGATTACCAAGCATGTATTTATGTATGTCCACGTATTTCTCGAGAAATGAAAGAGGCTTAAATTGCTCGAATTTGTATATATATATATTGTATGGGAAATACATGTTTTGTTATATTTTGGTAAAAGCGTTATTAATTGTTTTTTCCTTGATAATAGTACCTCCTCAATCAATATCGGTCAAGGTGGCCAATCTTAACAGAGATCAGCCAGGTATGCAGGAGATATTATAGAGCACAAGTATGTGCGCTATAATAAATAGAGGTGCAAAAAACACAGGTGCACTATCTATTCCTTCACTCTCATAACCCGATGGGGGCAGACCGACACGACCGGAGAGAGATCAGGCGCAGGACCGACGGCTTTACGTGCTCTTCGAAGCACGGTGGTGTTCCAACACCGCCAATTTCCAGACTTAGGATTCCTATTGACATTTATATTTTGTGTACAAAATCTCAATAACCTTTTTTCGGGCACATCCGGGAATCGAACCTGAGACCCCTAGATCTGTAAAGATGCAACCACTAGACCAACGAGGCAGTATTGATCGTTGATAGTGTACATACTTATTCTACACTAATATTATAAAGAGGAAAACTTTGCTTGTAATGAATAGGCTCGAAAACTGCTGGACCGATTTTAAAAATTCACCATTCGAAAGCTACATTATCCACGAGTAACATAGGCTATATTCTTATAGGTTTTACATTATGCAACGCGAGCGAAGCCGCGCGTATCAACTAGTAATAATGAAATCAATCAGTTGAAAATTCAGTTCAAAATAGAACGGTGAGATTTGTTCAAAACACTGTCAGAGCATCACCACTGATCTCCCACGAATGGATCGCGGTTCGAATCCCGCTGCGTCGGTAATTCACGCTCACACCTCGATAATATGCGATCCACGGTATTTGATACTTTTTGTTTTAAATTAAATTAATATGTATGTTGTAACAATATTTATTTGTTTTTTTTTGGTTGGTTGTAATGAATAGGCTTAAAAACTACTGGACCGTATTAAAAGTTCTTTCACTTTTCGAAAGCTACGTTATCCATGCGTAACATAGGCTATACTTTATAGGCTATACTTACCTATGCTACATGAGCGAGGCCGCGCGGTTCAGCTAGTAATATTATAAATGAGAGAGTTTGGTTGTTTGTGTATCAATTACGCCTCAACTACTGGACAGATTATGATGAAAAACATGTGGAAGAAAGAAAGAAAATTTGTTGAATGATGACAATTTTATGTGATTCTAATTCTTGTATAACACCATAGTGCACCATTATATTATATACCTTCCCTGATTTAATCCAAATAAAATAATAATATAAAATCTGTATAAATATTGAATGTCAATGTCAAAGATTAGACACATATTTATAACATTATAGTGAAAAAATAATCCATTTCTTTGTACTAAAACTGCTAATCAGTTTTAGGTAGGTTAGGTACTCAAGTATCAATACAGTAAGTCGCAGTACACCATAATATATGATGATGTTGTTCGCCTATTGTGATCTTTTGTGAGATTGTGATAAGAGATAACTTACGGGCTTAATATAAACGTCTGTTGGATGGATTTGTTTGACCGACTGTGAGGAATGGGGTTCTGTTGAGATTTTTAGAGATCCTCTATAGTAATATTACACTACTCTGTGGTATTGTACTGTACTACTCTTTGGTATTGAGTTTTTTCAGCCGCGTTACTTCTAATCCTGTGGTAACTCCGGAAGTTAAAGTAGCCTATATGTTAATCTGACCCCTTACCTATATATGTACCAAGTTTCATCATAATCGGTTCAGTAGTTTTTGCGTGAAAGAATAACAAACATACATGGATGTACCTCACAAAGTTTCGCATTTAATATTAGTAGGATTATAGACAAGTAATAGTAGTTTGCGGAGTAAAGAGTATTTAAAGGAAATTAAAAAATATATATCATTATACATTTGTTAGATATTGAATATTATACAAAACCTATGTATCATTAAGTTTCCTTTTTTATTGTCCACAAAACTATTATCCTATTCTTGTTCCGAATTTTAATATAGACGATCGTGATCAATTCACTTCAGGTGCACTACATTCTTTTCTGCTTGCTCTAATAAAAAAAATATTGTTTCTTTTTCATTAGCAACAAGGCACTCTGAAACTAATGTACTTAATTTGTTATACTCGAAATAAAACAGAATCTTTCCTGCATAATGCAAAAAAATAAAAATTCTTTTATACATCGGAGCAATTTTTAATTCAGTGATAAAAAAATTAACCGACTTTTTATTTTTCATTTATAAAGTCGTGTCCACACAACACAAACGTTTCAATGATAATGTGAGTTAGAGTCGGAATATGACAGTGTATTGTCCCTTAATGTCTTTATTTATATCAATTTAAACGAAAGCGCATTGTTACGGTGTTTGTGGGTGTCACTTTACATTTTGTGTTTTATTTTTTTCTTTTGCGTTTAAAATTATAAAGCTACGTATATTATTGCCATAATTCAGGCTAATTATCGTGGTTTCTTATAGTTTATACCTTTTATTGAGACCAGCTATTAACTATTGCTAGATTGAGTAATATCATAATATGCATCCAAACATTCAAAATTTTCTTTAATATAAATAATTAATAGGATTAACTAAACAGTTTTGTTTTTTTTTTCATAATATAATCTAATCGCCTAAACTTTTTGTCCAATATGAAACTTACAATGATTTTATTTAGAAAAAGAATCAATAATAAATTACGAGGAATCTTGCACCGGGGACGTTACCATTTCAAAGAATTGCTGTAAATCAGCGCTGCGACTAACGCAGGGGCAGCATATGCTGAGCAACTTCCCATTCAACGCCACTTCTTCTTCCCATTTCTTTTTTGTATTATAATTGCTATTTTACAATGTCTCTTTGTGTGGTATGAATAAATGTTTTCTTTCTTTTCTTAAATACTCAAAAAGAAAATAAAAATAGTTTAATTTGTCGCAACAATTTAAGTAACAAAAAAAATAAAAACAAGGTCTCACCCAGAAATTCTTCCATCTAGTTTGTAAATAGACGTG
>LQNK01001636.1:75478-92992 GCA_001586405.1 Phoebis sennae | reverse complement strand
TGAAAATATTTAATGTACAGACACGGCTAGTCTACGATTTTATTATATGTATAGATTAGATCGCAAAACATAGCTAGCTGATCCACGCGGCTCCCGTTACATAATGTTATATATATTTTATTATTACATAAATTATCCACAAGACTAAATAGCCTTGTAGGCTATGTAGCTTTCGAATAGTGAAATTTAAAATCGTTCCAGTACTTTTTGAGCCTATTCATTACAACCAAACAAAGTTTTCCTCTTCTAATAATAATAGTGTAGTATTAATAGTAATATTAATAGTACATTACTTTATAATATTAGTTTCACTCGCGTATATCTCCTGTTCCCTTAGAATTTCCGGGATAAAAGCTATCCATGCATATTTCATCCAAATCGGTTCACCTACTTAGACCTGAAGAAGAAACAAACAGACTTACTTTAGCGTTTATTATATCAGTAAAGATGTCTAATCTAGCAGCACGTAGACGCTTACCTTGTACAAAAATCAATCACTATTGATGTTGTATAATCTTGTGTTTGTTTTAACGCGAGTACTTTCCATTTTAAATAAAATACTTTTTAAAGGAATTTAAACGTAAAGTAATGTATAATAAACCGCGTTTAAAATACTTTAAACTATTTTATTTACTATTGATGTTGGCATAATTTTATACGCATACAAATAAGTCCCCCAGTACAAAATCAGCGCCCCACTCTTTCTTTAAGATGGAAACTTTAAAAAGGTTTAATTTAGTAAAGTAAGCGAATACCTTTGCCGCTGAGTTATTTGGCGATATTTAAAGTTATCGCTCCGGTAATAACATAATTTGAAGTGTGAACTTTCACGTCCAGTTTAAGGCTTTTTATAACAGAGAGGGTTTTATTTAATATTGAAATTACATTTTATAAGACTTGGTTGTTATGTTGAAATTGTTCTTGCATAAAAGTATCATATACTAGCCATGGATTGGTAGCCTATATGTTATTCTGGATTATAATGATACCAAGTTTCATCACAATCGGTTCAGTAGTTTTTGCGTAAAAGTGTAACAAACACACATACGTACATTCGCACTTTGGCGTTTATAATATTAGAAGAATTTATGGGTTGTGAAATACCGCTGTGCCAAAGTTTATCGAAATCTGACCATCCATTAGTGTGGTAAAAAGTAGAAAATAACTTGTATTTAATTTTGTCTAAATGTCATCAAAGTCGGTGCAATATCTTGTCAAATTGAAAATAGGTAAAGGTTTAAACCCACTTTGTAAAGACAAATCGGTCCATAAATTCCAAAGATATGCGGTAACATACTCAAACAAAAAAAATACAGTCGAATTGAGAACCTCCTTCTTTTTTAAGCGATTGAATCCACATATTAAATAAAACAGTCCGCAATTTTTTACCCGCGTCCCATCCGCTCGTATCCAAAATGCCTAAACCCAAATTGATTGCATTGCATTGAAGTCGGTAGACATAAACACGTATTCCAGAGCATTAAAATATTTGAAATTGCTTTCAACGCAGGAAACATTAGAGGTCTTGCGATTAAATACTTTTAAAAGACTTTAATTACAGTTAAAATTTAATTTATAAGTTCTTTTGTAATGTGTCTTGTCGATTGTCTTTTTTATCGGTAAATTAATATGCAATTTATAATTGCAGGCTTTCGTTTGCGTGACTTTTTTTAAATATCGGCCATATTTTATTGTTAAAATGTGCTCTGAATATTTAAGAGCGATGAAGTCGCTGATAAGTTAATCTACATTAATTAATAACGATATTATACAGAGGAAAACTTTGCTTATAATTGATAGATTGTATTGTGACTTCTTGGTGGAAATGCATTTTATAAGTATTGAATTAAAGACTTTTTTAAACTATTTCCACTATTTATTTGAAAACTTTATTCCATAAATAGTGGAAAAAGTTTTTATTTTTTGTAATGAATAGGCTCATTAACTACTGGACCGATTTTAAAAATTCTTTCACCATTTGAAAGCTACATTATCCACGAGTAACATAGGCTATATTATAGATGTTATAATATTATACTACGGGAGCAACACCACGCGGAACAGCTAGTTATTTATAAATTAACTAAAAATATTCTCTCCTTTGGCAACATTCAATTTTTCAAACCAAAAAATCTTTCCTCTTTATAATATTAGTGATCCATTTAAAAAACATTACCCCTCATTTAGGGCGGTCGCAGTTAACACATCATCAACTCTATAATTAATCTATTATACGTATAATGATGTATTATATGTACAATGATGTATTATATATGTATAATTAATGTATTCACTAGCGTTACTAAGTTGGAGGTCACTCAACTATGCTTATAGTTTTTGAATTGAATGGTTTTTGAGGAACATTCGAATTTGAGCTCTATGGTAATTGTGGAGGGTGTATTTTCCCATGGGGGGAGGTTTGATTGTTTTTATCCGGGACAATGGGATTGTTTAATTGCGTGTAAAGTTACGAAATAGTGTAAAATGTGTATTGTGGTTTAGGAAGGCTGGGGACGGAAGACTTTTTACAATATTTAAAACAATATAAAATATTTCAAAGTACTTTTCACTTGTGTTGTCATTCAAACTTTACTTGTAAACGTATTATTTTAAGACTAAACAAATCATTTTACTGCCTGTTGATGAATTTTCGAAACGAGTTGTTATTAAATAAAGTTTACTAATAAATAGTGGAAATAGTGTAAAAAGTCTTTAATTCAAAACCTAAAATGCATTTCCACCAAGAGGTACAATCTACCAAGTATATTACTTGTAAATGTTGATTTTTTGTTTAAAAATGTATTGTTTTTATACAATTGGGGGTGTCAACAATAGGGAAGGGGTCATATGAAAGGTCTTGTTTTACACATCACAACGCGAGGTCTAGCTCGGGACGAGCCACTAGTTAATTGTATTCTCCTTGAGCTACACCTCTTAGTAACTATCTCTGTTTAGTATTATGGTTGCCTGCAGCCTGGAATAGATGGCTTTGAAGCTATAAGGCGGCTAATTATTCTCTTAAATTGTACTGTATTCACCTGTAAATTTCTTTAGAGTGTGTACAATAAAGAATATTCATTCATTCATTCATGTATTTGTCAAATAAATACCTCTTATATTAATTTCATGCCTTATATATAATTCCGTCGGATTCCAAACTGTTTTAACGCGAATCCACGGAATATTACATCTAAAATATTAATGAATTGTTAAATGGTTTGTTCCTTGGAAATACTTGTGTATTTGCCGGCTCTATTCGGTTTAAAGTCTCTGCTTTGAGAAATTAACTAATAATTCTCAGTTGCGAATATAACAATAAAATTTTCATTGTGAGTAAAAAGAAATCTATTCAAATATTTGTAAGTTTCTAGACAAACAAGGAAGGGATGGGAATAAGGAGAGGAGTCAGAATAAGATGAAGAATAGGAATGGAAAGAATAAAATAAAATAAAATAAATATAAATATTCTCGGACATTTTGCACAAAGCCATCTAGTCCCAAACTAAGCAACGCTTGTACTATGGAAACTAGATAACTGATAGACATACTTAGATTTTTTTTGTAAATACATACATACTATAGATACATTAACACCCAGACAGAAGAAAATTACAATGTTCATCACATCATACTTTTCTGCTCGTGGTGATCGAACCCACACCCTCCGGCGTAGACCATTGCTGAACCACTGCGCCAATCGTGTCAAAGGATAGAATAATCGTTCGTGTATACTCCGCCTTCAGTCGCATCGCGTGTACCAGCCTTAGCAGTGATACCATCTCGACTAATTTAATTATATTCATATACATTACGCACTATCTAATGATTGCGTGCTGTTTTGACTTCGCAGATAAAATGTTATGTTTTTTTTTGTTGAACAATTTAGTAGTACATATTTGTAAGTAGTTTCTGTCTGTAGGGGTCTATAGATCAAAAAGGTATCATATCATCTTATAGCCTACCTGCATACGAAGTTTAATTAAAAACCGTTTAGTAGTTGCGGTGTTATTTGCATACAAATGTTTAACGTCTAAATATCCAAAATTTTAGTACAATATCAAGGAGGATTATGTTGTGTAACGCAAATTGAATTATATTTATACTTTATAATATAGTTTTCAGTCTTTCTTGTACCTATAAATTTTTTTTCTGAGTCCTTCAGTTTGCAATGTTTCATACATATAGTGCAGAGTACGACATAGGCTATATTTGAACGCAATTAAATTAATTACAATTTTCGAAGGATAAAAACAAAGCTTTTGAAAAGGGCAACTACTCGAGTTTCTTGCCGGTTCTTCTCGGTAAAGACAGCTTTCCGAATCGGTGGTAAATAAAAAAATATATATATACTTATTATACGAATGTAAATGTCGTTCTAAAAGCGCCTCAACAGAGGCCAATTTGGAAAATAAACATTTTGACTTTGACTTTGATATTTTAGGCATAAATTCTATTTAAAAAAATATACATAAATATAAATTATTCATATAAAAATCGTTCATCCATCTATTGAGCATTTCGAAATACGAAACAAAAATTGAATAGTAATAAAAACATTGACTCATCTTACATAATAAACCAAAGCTCAGTATGCATCTGTCAACAAAACCGTACTTATTTAAATTATCCTTTCTCAGCCGTATTCTAAAAACTGATTACTAATATTTAATTTCCCAGGATTATAAAACCCGAAGACAAGCGATTTCAAACTTTAAAGTAAAGACATAAAGTTGATTTCACCTTCAACTGTTTTACTCCATTTCTGGATAATATTAACAATGTTATTTTTGCCTTAAAATGACACCCTAAATTAAGGTAATAAGGTGTGTTTTTGGTTGTTTATCGTCGAGTTAAATTTGAATTTAGAAGTGACGAAGATGTAAAATATTCGATTTGACAAACGTAGATGTCAAATGATAGTGCGTAAGAACAGGGTTGCCTCTGTGTTGTGATTTACTAAAATAAATTAAATCTATTTTTGTATTGTGAAACAAACTTTACCTGATGTGATAGCTGAATTTTTAGGAAAATTTCTATATTTTTTTTTGGAATCTTTTAATGTATAATACTGGCCGTTAGAAATGACTCCTGTTTACTATATCACATTTGCACAATTTGTAAGCAAACATAATTGCTTCCTAATGCTCAAACTTTAGCAAGCCTAACTACGGACATAAAGACATTGTACAAGCATGTTACAAATTCCGTTAATAATTGAACTATGTATGTGTATATTTCCGGGATAAACGCTATCCTATGTAATGCTAATCCTATCCTTCTAGGGGTTTCAAACAATCCCTGTACTAAATTTCATCCAAATCAATTCAGTGGTTTAGGCGTTAAGAAAACAGACGTACAGACAGAGTTACAAAACATGCGTTAGTCCCGCTCTTCGTTAACTAAAAATGTATTACAATAAGTAGAAACAAACAAAGCGTGTACATGCAAATGTGTACTTGAAAAAAATTAATAGACAAGCTTATTTTAATTTACGTATTAAATTCTCTATAAAAGTAGCGGGTGACAGCCCTATCTTACTCCGTTTATGCTCAGTGGATGACGCATCCCAGTGACTCATTCATCCAGATTAGTATTCGCCGAAATACCCTTCACTTTACACTTTTACGCTTTTGACGATTTTCTACTCATTATTACTTTTTAACAATGTTTTGAAATAGGAGAGATTTTATGTTAAAGATTGTAGATGATGATTTAAAGAAATAAAAAAGAATTGATTTGATAAAAACAGGATATTAAAGGGGGCAGGTATATGGTCCTTTATCTACTCATAGAGTGAACATAGTATTTGTCATACTAGAATAAGTTCTAATTATAATCATACCTTCTTCCGCCCGCGGCTTCGTTCGAAGTAAATGAATTGTGTGATAAATTTTATTGATCTATAGATCGCGATCTACTCCAGTTAATAGCCTATCTGTTTGCGGAATTTCATCAAAATTCGTTCAGTAGTTGTGGCGTGATTGGAAAATGGACATCCAAACTTTCACCTTCGAAAATGAAAACGAAATGAGAAATGATTATTTTCAATACTTATACAATATTTTATCTTAAGTACATCTATCTAACTATCTATTCCGAATATACAAACTTGACCATACTCCTACGTAAGGTTAAAAAAAACAAATTAATTGTTTTTCTTACTTCTTACTTCACTTACTACTTTACTTAACTTACAAATATTGTTTGTGAATACGGATTTTAGATTTAATCTTAACTTAGAATTAATAGTCATTAGTGAAAATTCAACTAAATCCTACCAATATTTTCAGAGATATTTGAAAATAATAAATGCCAAAAAATAGTAAATTCCATAGATATAAAACTTGTAACAAGTGGTACAAGACAAAACGGCTAAGTTAAAACTTATAACGAGGAGCCATGCTCACTTAATTTAAGTTCTTAACTTAATATAACAAGTAGTTTTTAGTTCTAAAAAGAATATCTAAAATATATGATCAAAGTTTAAAATTAAATACTATATATTTGACCACTACATTTTAATTCCTCTTCAAATTCATGCAAATTTATTTTTTATTGTAACTGCGTCTATCCAATGAATAGATGTCATTCTGTTTATTATGGGTTATGATTGTTTTGCCTATGAGTATGATTTATGTAGGGTTATAAATTAATGTGTGTGAAGTCCAAAGATTTACATAGAAAGTTTACCGATAATGTGATCTATCGAAGCACAGCCCAAACCGCTGAACGGATCGGGCTGAAATTTGGCATGCAGGTAGATGGTATGACGTAGGCATCCGCTAAGAAAGGATTTGATTTGAAGGCGTTACATCTATGAACCATTCATCTACATCTATGAAGGCGTTGAATCTCATGTTTATAATTTTGTTCATAATTTAATTTTTTTTAATAATTAAATTTTTCTTGTACAAATAGATACATAAATATATATCTGTTTAGCTCGTCTTTACATCAAAACGTAATCTGACAACATCAAATTATTTTTTTACAGGTTTTGTAAGAAGTTATGTAATACAATGACCAAAGTAATTGTTATAATAACGCTAAAAAAGTCCATAATCCTCCAATAGATCTTGTTTGTGCTCGCTGCGGAAGGTCCCAAAATCCGGGATCTTGTTCAATTTGTGATGGATAGGCCAATCGGTCTTGCGATACGCCTTGGGGACTCCAAATAACTTGGCTGCATAGTTCGAGTGTTGCAGTACAAGTGCTAAAACAAGGCAAAATGTTTAATAATATTAATAATTTTAATTATAATTATAAGATGTAATTTTGTTAACGTCTATAATTTTAATGTTCGTGTATGCACGCTTAGGTTTGCAATTTTGCAAAAACACCTTATTTTTAAGAGCTGTATTGTACACTGTTTTATTGTCATCTGTTGCGATGCCTAATAAAATAAATAAAAAAATAATACGATTCATAAAATACTAGAAACTCAGGGATATGATTTCCTTTTCCTTGTGAATCTATTGTTATGTGAATAAGTATTTATGAATCCTCGCTTTGCTTTATTAATTACTTCATTATTAAAAACCGGCCAAGTGCGAGTCGATCTCGCTCGCACCTTATATAAGGACTCCCCCATCCTTTAATATTTTCATTTTTTAGTATTTGTTATCATAGCAAAAATGAACATACATGATTTGTGTTTCTCAGCATTCTAGCTATCACGGCTTATAAGATACAGCCTAGTGACAGACAGACAGCAACGCAGCAGAACCTGTATTAAGTTATGAGCCCTAAAAGCAGCCAATGTATTAAAAAGTGCCAATATATTTACAAGAAACTCAAAACAATAAAACAACACAATCAAAAGTTATCAGCGAACAATTTATAGATAGCTTATCCATGAAGATATATTGAAATAATAAGTCCTTACTGCGTATTAATATAATATTAAAACGCGAAAGTGACTCTTTCTGTCCCTTCACGCCTAAACCAAATACCACGATATGGTTATACACAAATATTGTTTGGAACTCAAGAAAGGACATAAATAGTTAGAAGTTAGTAGAAGGATTGTTTCGATCCAGAAAATCCTATGGAAAGGGGAGACACACACGAGTGAAACTGTGGAGCACAGCTAGTCAGATGATAAAAAATCAAAAATGACAATGACATTAATATTGATAATGTTGATTTACAATTTCTTTAGTCTTAAAAAAGTTTTTTTTAATATTTATGATATCTGACTCTTCCTTCGTATACATAACAATAATAGAACACATTGATTATAAAGTTTAATTTTTGCTTCACAAGTATTTTCCTAGCTGGTACAATAATTCGAATATCCAGTAGTTTTTAGAATCGTCAATTTAAGAAGTTGACCCGTAACGGAAAGAACTTAACAGTTTCAATTTAGAAGAGTGAAAAAACTTAATCTGGAATCTTAAACGATCCAAGATTAGGTGAGATTTTTATAAGAAATATATACGCTGCAAATGAACCAATATATACCGAATAAAGAAAAAGTGGGTATAAACCATGTTAACTATTTAAAATAATATATAATTTTACATAAAAACTTTGAATGTCAGACATCGGTCTATAATTTTACTTTTTATTGTATTGTAAAGAAATTAATTACAAAGGTTAGAAAAATTTTGTAAAAGATACCATGATTTATGATGTGCAAATCCACAAATTTCTCTCCAATTTTTATTTACTATATATACATTTACTTAATGACTACATATTATTTAAAAAATATAAAATTTTACCGCCGACTTTTTGGTGAATTTCAGTATTATAAAATCTACTATCTTTCCTTACATACATTATCACGTACTTATAATTTATAAGCAAAGACATTTTCATAATATATGCTATTATTCCATCATCATCTAGGTCACTTAACCCTGCGCCATCCGTACTAATATTATAAATACGAAAGTCTGTCTGTCTGTCTGTCTGTTCCTCTTTCACGGCTGAACCGCTGGACCGATGTTCATGAAATTTGGTATGCATATAGATTAAGACCCGTGTTCAACATACATTCAACATAGTCTATTTTTTTTCAAAAATCAACCCCTAAAATAGAGGGGGGCTCACCCGTGCGAAGCCGGGGCGGGTCGCTAGTTAACTATAATACAGTCATAAATTACCATAAAACATCAGTAATTCTTAAAAATCGCTTCCTTTAAGTCGAGAACCGTGAGTGAACATAAAACAATATGTACTAATTATCATACAATTGAATTTACAAATTTGCGGTGTACATAAATATTTATGCGTTAAGATATTGTTTAAGATTTGAAAATAGATAGTTTACTGACATGAATGAATTTGCGTGTAACTTGAAACTATAAAACATGGAAATTATAGTCAAGTAATGAATTTAAACAGTATTTATACCAAAATTTTACACTATATAAACGTATTTTTATTAAAACTTCAATACGATACAAAAAATATTTAATTAAAGTCTTTTTCTATATTTTATTATTAAACTTTATTTAATTTCAACAAATCATGATTTGTGGAAATAGTGTGAAAAAGAATTTAATTCTACATTTTTTAAAATGCATTTCAAAAGTAACAATACAGTCTATCGAGTATATAAACAGATACTACCAAAGGAACAAATAATTGTTATTTTAAAAAAATCCTTGTTTCTTGGTAGGGACTGGCAAAAAAAGTAGATCTGTAAGAAAAAAAAGTATCTTAAATTTATTATAAACTACCCCGCGGTTTCACCCGCGTAACTTCTGATTAAATGACAACTCCGGGATTAAAAGTAGCCTATATGTTATTCTGAACCCTTATCTATATGTGTACCAAGTTTCATCATAATCGGTTCAGTAGTTTTTGCGTGAAGGAGTAACAAACATCCATACATCCATACTTACAGACTTTCGCCTTTATAATAGTAGTAGGATCAAGTTTTTGCAATAGGTTTTTTTGGGTTTACAAACAGTACTGTAACGAAGCTACAAAAATATCAAAAAGGAACAGGACTGGGACCAATAAAACACACAACACACATCTTTCATAACATAAGTAAAATGCTATTCATTTTGATAATATTAAATTATATTTATTTCATATTGTTTATTTACATGTTTCAAAGAACTTCTTGGTTACTGTTGCTGTTTGATGGTTACACCGAAGTACTTCATATATTAGCATTTTAGCTTTGCATTGTTTTGTTCAGAAAAGAACAGTTTTTTTATGGTTACAACGATGGTTACACTGGCAATAATGGTAACACTTAGTACCAGATTAAAAAGTCGACGAATACTGTCTATACATTGGTTTTACGTTTGTACTGATAATTTTAAAATCTCCACACGTAAATTTGTGTATAAACTTTGCAGATACATTGTAAAAGTGAATGGTGGAGTCACAAGTATATTGCAGAGATTAAGCGCAATTAAAGCCATCGCTTTCGTGCTTCGCCTCCGTTATTAGTTAAACAATTTTCATATTGGCTTAAATAAGCGTGGTTTAAGGTACAAGAGACATTAAATTAATTTAGGTGTCGCAGATATCTTACCGGAAGGGGTGGGGATATGAAGAAGATTGATGGGCTTGGGAGAGGAGTAGAACACGATGGAAGAGGAATGGAATGGGAATCCAGGCCTCTGGGTACCCACTCACATGTGTCTTAAACACATTACTAGTCTATACATATAATAAAACAGTAACCGAACCATTTCTGTACATAGAATATTTTTCAAAAAGAGTAATTGGTATGCAATATGTATGTTCTATAGATATCAAAACCATGGTTAATTTTTTTTTTCTGTTTGTCTGTTTGTCTGTTTATCTGTTTATCTGTTTGTATGTGCGTCAATCACGTAATAACCACTGGGCAGTTTTTGATAAAATTTCACATGCTGATAGACCAATATTAGGTGCAACTTATAGGCTACATTTTATTTGAAAAAAGTATTTTTTTGGGGTGGCTCTCTATACATGTAACCGGAGGGTAAAAAAATAAATTCGCGTATACATCATTGAGTGAGGTTTCATTGGAAAGGTCTTTAAAAATGATATCGAGGTTTCTCAATACGTTTTTTGCTAAAATAAATATTTTTTTAGATATGTGCTTCTAAAGTCGTGAAAATGTCATACCACGTGACAATGTTAGATTTTGGTTGAGTTGCGGACATGCCTTTTTATACTCTTAACGTAACGTACATTAAGACGTTAAAACACTTAATGAATCCTCCAAAACCTTCAAAAAATAACTAACTCTCTGCCCGCGGCTTCGCTCGCGTGGGCTTCAATTTTCTGTATTTTGAGGAGGTTCTCTGTGAGATTTTGGTCAAACCTATTTTCATAGAAAATTATCAAAAAAAACTATAGACATGCGCATATATCACTGGTCCTGTGATCGAATTTTTTTAAAAGTTTTGTTCTCCTCTAAAAATACAGAAATTAGTAGCCCACGCGTGCGAAGCCGCGGGCGGAAAGCTAGTATTAAATAAAATACTTTTTAAATGATTTTAAACGGTTAATTATACATTATTATTAACTTGACGTTTCGAACACTTTATAGCTTCGTGGTCACGTGTAACTGAGATGACAGTTGTCTTCGTGTCTCAAAAATTGTGTGCCTACCTCCACTTATTTCCACAAAGATAGAAAATGTGGAGGTAAAAAATAAACTGCGTTTAAAACCCTTTAAAAATATTTTATTTAGTCAAATACTAGTACCAAAATCAATCGCTACCTCTCATGTCTTACACCGCACACATTTCTAAGCGATTCAAAGTAAGTGCGACGCAAGTTTAGCGTATACTGCTCGCTGCACCACCTGTATTGTAATTACTTTAANNNCCCTTTCGCCCCCTACCCCTCGTGACAGTTTCGGAACTAGCGATATTATGGAGACAATTGTCTTTTGATTTTGTGTTTAATTCCTTGTTTTTATCTTGTATTTACTAGCTTTCTACTACAAAATTCTGTATTTTTAACCGACTTTCAAAAAACAGGAGGAGGTTATCAATTTGACCGTATTTTTTTTATGTATGTTACCGCATATCTCCGGCGTAATCTATACAAAGTCGGTGGCTTTATCTATTGTCAATTTAACAAGATTTTGCACCGACTTTGTATAGATTTCTACAAAAATGAAATAAAAGTTATTTTGTAGTTTTTAGAGCGAGGACGTCGGTTCTATTTTTTTGGAAAAAAAAATTATGTAGAGGTACATACACTGTAGATTTTGGTTAAGTTGTGGATATGCTCTTTTATGTTATTAACGGGTTGACTAAAACTTCCGAAAACACTGTTGTATTACAACTAGTTTATTTCAAGCAGTTTGAATTTTATAAGGATTTTCTGAAATACATTCAAAAAATCATAGAAACGCATCTGCTCGTTTATTTGTCCATATTTTTTATAAAATATCTCAGAGGTCCTTCTATCGAATTATTTAACCTTTATTTGTATGCCTGTAATTGTTTAATTGTAGTAAATGTTAACGTAGATACATAATTTATCCTCACTTTCTTATAAATATTATAAATAGGAAAGTAACTCTCTCTTCTTCACCCTTTAACCACTGCACCGATTTGGATAAAATTTTGTACTAATATAGTTTGAAACCTGAGAAAGAACAAAAGATACTTTTTATGCCGGTGTTACCACTAGAATGGGAAATAAATAATAATAAGTGAAACCGCGGGGCAAAGCTAGTTTAACAATATAAAATGGAAGGAAAACCGCAATATATATAAAAAAAATAAAACAAACGATAAAGGCTCTATGAGAATAAAAGGTATGATGTTTAATCAAAAAAAAATATAAACCACTGAAATACTTTGGATAAAATTTTCGACAAATATACGGAACCTGAGAAAGGACATAGGATACTTTTTGCGCCGGAAATCGTATAATTATTCATATACTATCACGCCGTTAGTATTAATAGAGCAATAGTACAGTAAAAAAAAATAAGATAAAAACACGATTTTGACCCCGACGTGATTTGAACACGCAACCTTCTGATCTGGAGTCAGACGCGCTACCGTTGCGCCACGGAGTCGTTGTGAGAAGTGACCAATTTGTGGACTACCCTCCATTTACTATTTCAAATTGTATTAATCTAATTGATTGTATTTCTAGTTTATTTTTTCTTTGTACGCGATAGCAAGCTTCTTTCTTGAACGGTACCGCTCTTTTTTTTAAACGGTAACGCTCTTTTTTTTTAAACGGTTTGTCAAAAGAGATTATAAATTGTGAGATAAGTATAGATTTTAAATACATAATAATGAATAATGCTACTAATAGAATAAATTTTAAAGTTCATATTTTTATTTAGATACTTATTAGTTATTACTCATACAAATGAACGGCTAGAAATGTTTTAAAATAAATGTAAAAGCACACATGGGAAAACGTACATAGAATACTTTTTATTCTGATTTAGATAATTTAACACAGGTGGAAACTGATTTATAATAACCTTCATAATTCAGTCTGTGTAATTGAAATAAATAAATAGATTTATAATAGACATTGTCACGCACTTTAAACTTTAATTACCTATATAAGAGAAAATAAAAATAATAAATATGCTAATCTATGAATTTCTTAATTAATGGTATGATTTTTAATCATTAAGATATAATTAATTACCTAGAGAAGTAAGTGGGATAGGTAAGATTATTTTATTTTATCAATTTATTTGTATCGGTGGAATATATCTAGTATAATAAGATTGATAATTTCGGATCTTACCTCAGCGACTCCGTGGCGCAACGGTAGCGCGTCTGACTCCAGATCAGAAGGTTGCGTGTTCAAATCACGTCGGGGTCAAATACTAATTTTTAATTTTGATTTTTTTTAATATTTCTCTATTTATCTTGTTTTTAAAGTGATGTTTTTTAAATAAAAAAAAGGTTTCAACTCAGATTTTTTTATCATCAAAAATCTGTTACCATCATCGTAAGTTTCAAAACTTCCTTCAAGAAAAAATATTGTTTACATTATTTTCATTTATTATCTAATTAAACTTAAATTTTACCTAATTCGAAATTTCTATACTATTCTTATTCCTAAAATATTTTTTAGAAATCTGCAAATTTTTTTAAATTGTCAAAAATCTTCCGTAAAGCTTATCTCTATTGAATTATTATAACAAAGTAAATCTCGTTGTTAGGAAATTCTTTCGTTTTGTTTGATAAAAACTTTTAATGATCAGGAAAATCCCAATATTCTTTAGAATCTTATGGAAAATTACAAATTTTCTCCGTTAGGTCATTACTTATAATAAATCATATTTTATGTTCATTTACTAATAAAAGCTATATTTATGTACTTATTTTTTAATATAAAGAAAAAATATTTAATTATTATAATAAAAATAAACCACTGCCGGTATCACAAGCGTTTGTGGAATATATAATACTATAAATTTATATGGGCAACTTCAGAACATTTCATGAACTGGATCACTTCTTGACCGCCTTTTTTGTGAAATGGTTCGTAAATTATTTAAATAATTTGTCACACTTTTTTTGAGACTTCATTGAACTCACCATGAAAAAAAGATTATTAGAAAAGCCCTTAACAAAACACAACTTAATTACTTGTAGACCTACAAAAACCCCACTAATTTTGTCATTTAGATATTTAACAAACATTAGCAAAGTCAAAATATCAAACAATCACGGGACCACAGAATTGACAAGATAATAGCGTTTCCTTGTTATAAGAGATCCTTGGCTAATTATATCTTCCTAAGAATTTATGTTTTGTTTTCTACTAATTAGCCAATTGCGACTTTAAGGTAGGTGGATAAGATTGATTTTTCTGTGAGGGTAGTTCGTAAAAATAATTATTTGTCGAGCAAAAGTCGCAAGAAAGGTAATTAGACAAAGGTTTGGGGCGACAGTGACATCAATGATGAATTATATAAACTTTTGTGACGGGGGCGCTCGTGTGTGATCCTATTATACTAAAAGGAATTATTGTAAAGTGAAGAATGTGATATTTAGCGATAATTAATGTTTACACACACGAATGCATATCTATACTTACACATATCTTAAAATGAGGAGCTTCACTTTTTTATGATAGAACAGGCAAGCATACGGTTCACCTGATGTAAAGTGACTGACCGCAGCCAGTGAATCTACAGCAACAAAGTTTCACTTTTGCCTTGCCAGCTTAAAGAAAGGAGAGGGAAAAAGGAGTCTAAGATAATGATAGGAAATATGAAGTGGAGTAGAACAGGATAGAAGAGGAATGGGATGGGAATACAGGCCTCCGGGCTGTTCTTCTGCTTACTAATTTACACCGATGCGAGCTTGGCTTAATCGTGAAATGTTCGGTTCCCACTCTTTTTCTTTTGATTGTATGAAGGCGATAAACTTCATCAATATATTGTGCTTAAGGCACAAAATAATTGTGAGGATGTATGTATGTTTGTTACTCTTTTGCGAAAATTTCCTGAACCGATTATGATAAAACATGGTATACATATAGGTGAGTGTTTAGAATAACATGTTTTTCATCCCGGAGTTACCACGGGATCAAAAGTTACACAGTTGAAACCACGGGGCGCATATAACATTATGCTACCGAAGCGAAGCCATGCGAAACAGCTAGTAGTTATATATTTTTATATTTAAAACACTGTCTTGTTTTTGTTAGCGTTGTCTGTGCTTTTTATCCTCAAATCGCAAGTAAAAAGAAAATTCCCGCCAAATACGGTTTTCCTAACATTATATATACGTAACATAAATTCTGTTCTGTACGAAACAGTTTCCTCAAAGTAAAGAAAATAAACGCAATTAAAATCAGTACACAAGTTCTGAGTGTCCTTCGAAACCCACTCATACTTCGCTAACTCCGGAACTTTTATTTTCAATGAGTTAACAGTTATATTCTGAGATAGAACAGTTTTGACCGGTGTAATAAGGAGTTATAATAATAATATTGTCCTTCATTATCTACCTATGCAGGTGTACAAAATTAAGAAAAAAAATAGATTTAAATTCTAAGTACATTTATGTCAATTTATTTTAATGATATGTCAAGCAATTAACAATTATTATAATAAATTTTATCATAAAGATTATTTCATTTCAAAAAATTCCGATATGGAGTAAAAGCAATGTTTGAGAATATAAATAAAAATCAATGGTGTTCGTTAGTCTCGCTAAAACTCGAGAACGGCTGAACCGATTTCACTCATTTTAGTGTTGAAATTCGTGGAAGTCCAGGGAAGGTTGAAACGATGAGAAAATATGAAGAAATTGTGTATAGAATGGTAAAAACCACAATTACATTTTTCCATACAAATAGTTCGTGTCTGTCAAATACGTCACGTTCAGAAATAGGGGTATGAAGTTCGCCAGGTCAGCGTATGTTTTTTAATTAAATTCTACGATGCTTGATTATTTTTTACTGTAAGTACTTCTTAAGTACTTCTTAAAAAATCGAACGATTTAAAAAACACTGGTATATACCCGAATTAAACATACCAAAGTATATAATCACACTGTCATGTTATGAAATCCGTAAAAATCTTTTATTTTGAGTTTATCGCCTACATACATACAGATAGACATTGGTAGCCATTTTTAATAATAATAAAACAAAATTGCAAACATTATTTGTGATCATAAAAAAACCTCTTTACAGAGCGACAACTTTAGTGAGAATAAACAACCTATTACTTAAGTATATAGATATAAGATATTATTATTTATTATTACAAGGTATTTGTGACTGACAAAGTTCTCTTTTTTTCTCCTCCACTCGGATCTCTTCTGGGTGAGCACCTCCAACTTTGAATAAAATGAAATAAGAAAATCTACTCTCTCTTCTTAAATCTAAATTTACCACGGTGTCTTTTAACATATAAGTATACCATAGAAATAATCGTTTAATATATTAAAACATTAATAAAATCAAGTTAAGATGTAAAACTACGCGAACAATAATCTCTCGTAGTAATCATTAAACAGAATCTTAAGCTCTGCATGATTTCAATTAAGGCTGTAATCGTATTACGAGCTAGGGCGCGTTCTTAGTAAATTGGTATTAACCGACTTACAAAAAAAGGATTTCCATATATTTTTATTGATACACGTCGTACTTATAATATAAAGCTGTTTGAACGCGCTTATCTCAAAAAATGCGGTCCCGATTTGAAAAAAAAGGTATATATATACATTATAGACCAATAATCGAAGAAACTATATTTTGTTAAGGGAGCGACGCTGAGCAGAGCAGTCTTAAATTGCACAGGTAATAAAAAAAATTAAAATAATATAGTCATCTAATTTTTTACGTTATTAAAGAGAACCAACAATTAATCCAAAACTATAATAACAATATTTTCCACGTTATATCATTATGATATAATTATTTTAGTATATAAGCACAAAATTTACACTGAATAGTACTATAAATAAAATAAAATAAATAAAATAAAAATAAAATAAGCTTTATTGATTTCCTTCACACTTACAGAAAGTTTCTTAATATAATTTAGTATTAGTTTTGTTAGTAATTACATGATTTTTCTATTGCTATTGTTAGTTTGTT
>LQNK01001636.1:51688-62496 GCA_001586405.1 Phoebis sennae | reverse complement strand
TGGGCATTATAAAGCTGGAGGCGCTGAGCTGGGGTAAAGTACTGTCTCGCTCTAGCAAGTACACCCAATTTTTTGGAGGCTAATTCAGCCTTGCCTTCCAAATGACCACGGAACTGAACGTCGCTCGTAATGTCGATGCCGAGTATTCCGATACAAGGCTGTGTGGTGAGGGAGATGTTCTGGAATTGTGGGGTCACGACAAAGGGAGTTTCCTTAGCGGAAAACGCGCAAACTTGTGTCTTAGTGGGGTTGAACTTAACAAGGTTACGTTCACCCCACATTGAGATTTCTTCTAAAGAACTCTCAATTTTCGACACAAGTTCGTTTCGGTACTGGTCAACTTCCGCCCGGGTAGTTTAATCTTAAATATTACGTTGTCTAAATTAACGTAAGTAAATTTTGCGGTGGATGCGTTGTTAGGTTATCTAGATTAGGTGATGGGTTAATCTGCACAAAAATTTCATCAAAATTCGTTTAGTAATTGCAGGGTGATTGATACACAAACATCTAAACAAATAGCATCCACACTTTAACATTTCAGATTCAAAAGCCATTTATTCAGAAATAATAAAAGTACATTAAAACAAGTACATAGTAGAAATTACAAAAAATACAATGTCCAGTTTAGTTTCATTTTTGCTAAAATTTCGAAGATGCGATACACTGCATACCCTTTACATTTTTGCCAAAAAACAGAACCGACTTCCTCGCTCTAAAAAGTAGAAAATAACTTTTATTTAATTTTTGTTGAAATCTATACAACGCCGCCGCCGGAGATATGCGCTAACATACATAAAAAAATACGGTCGAATTGATAACCTTTCTTTGAAAGTCGGTTAAAAAGATTTCAAATTAGTAGGTCTAATAATTCATGCATTGCCTAGTAACATAGATTTGCAGGGCAAATATATTACCTTATTCATGACCATAAAGACTAAGTGAACCGTGTTCGAATCCCGGCGGGTGAAATTTCAACGATATATAAGACAGGAACGGTCACCGACTTTATGACGTCACCGTAAATTCAGCGGTGGATGCCGGGATAGAACTCTGAATAGGTGATAAATTTATATGACGTCACCGTTAAATGGTGAATTTTGGCAAAGATTATATATTTGGTATACGTACATAGGTAATAGAGTTTTTGTTTATGAAATACGGTTACATTATTAATATTTGTTTAAATTAAGTAATATAACGTTTTGTGATAATACAACCGGCTTTTTTAAACTAAAAAGTACGTGTTTTTTACATATTTTCGCAGCTTTCTAGGAAAATATTTAAAAAAATATTACGTACGAAAAGTACGGTTTTCTTACGTAAAGGCACCCTTTATACATAAAATACAGTATATTCACAAAACGGTTTAAAATTATATTTCTATCAATTGAAACCACTTTTATAAACATATGTAATTTTTAGCTAGGAAAATTATACAGAAAATAGAAATCAACCTATTATATTAAAATATTTTAAATTTCTAACAGAAGCACTCATTTGAAACAAAACATTAATTTCGATACAACATACAAATATTTGAAAGAAGAGTAAACTAAAACAATGTTTCATTTGGATTCATTAAATACATCGCAACGACAATTTCCGGTCCGCCATTTTGGAAGCTTGCCGACCGAATGTGACGATTCCATCATTTAAGCTAGCTTATAATTGGTTTGCATTTACTTGATTTATAACGTTAGTAAATTTTATTTGAAAACTAGTTGTTCCGCGCGGTTTCGCTCCCGTAGCATAAGATTATGTAGCATGTAATATTCCTTGATTAATGGTCTATTTCAGGGGTTCTCAATCTATTAGTTTTTCTTGATAGATATCCAAATCAGTGATAAATAAAAAAATATATATATAAACATATTTAATATGTAAATGTAAATGACGTTATATAAACGACTCAACAGAGGCCGATAAATAAACATTTTGACTTTGACTTTGACTTTTTAATACGTGACAGTGAGTTTAGGCTAGGGGAGTTAGTTCTAGTTTTAGTAGGGGTGACATAGGACTCAGTAAGTAGATAATTCTGGCCGGTATCTTCTTGATAGAATCGACTATCCGAACCGGTGGTAAATAAAAAAAATAACTATACTTATCTACTAGTGTGGAAGCAAGTTATCCTATATAATGTAATACTTATGAATAATCATTTTTTAATTTACCACCGGTTGAGTGTACTTACTCTATAAGGGTTTACATGAAGAAAAATATTTTCTATTCCATTCTAATCTATTCTATACCTTTAAAATCCACCAAAGTTAAAAACATGAAAATAATATCAGAAATGGCTTTGCACTAACGTTTAATCACTGTAATTAATTCATTTTGTGATTAAAAGCACGCAGACACGCACTCCATTGATGTCGTTAAATTGTTGTTCATTAATTAATGAAATTTGTACCGTATTGTCTATTAAAGGGGTTTTATTATAATGTGATAAAAACGTATCTTTATTTTAATAGTCAGAAGTTTAGTACGATAAAATATCTACATTAATATAATTACAGAAAAACGTTGTTGTAATGAATGGGCTCTAAATTTAAAAACTACTGGACCGATTTAAAAAATCTTTCACCATTCGAAAGCTACATTATCCATTAGTCACATAAGCTATATTTTAAATAGTAAACAAATATGTTTTTAAGTTAAATAAATAATAATACCTCTCCGACCGATAGGTCGTGGTGGCCAATCTCAACAGAGATCAGCTAGATACGCATTACATATTATAGTGCACCAGTATGTGCTCAAACACAGGTGCACTCTCTATTCCTTTTACTCTCATAACCCTATGGGACGGTAGACCGACACGACCGGAGAGAGATCAGGCGCAGGACCGATGGCTTTACGTGTTCTTCGAGGCACAGAATTGTTCTAACAACACCGCCAACAGGGCTGTTATTGAAAAATTAAAAAAAAAATACTGATTAAATTTTTTTTAGCTCCACCCAGTAATCGAACACGAAACCCCTGGATTAGTAGTCAAAGATGCATCTATATTGCCAAAAACTAGTCTCTAACAAATATATTTTTAGTCAGCGATAACTAAACTCTCATCCTTTGCCCCATAAAACACTTAACATCCTTTTATTACCCGACAAGACACAAAAATCACGAAATTAAAGTGTTGCAAAGTAACGAAGTAATAAGTAAAGTGATTCGCGCAAATATTTAAGTGCATATGATGGCGGCCCCATTCATCTCAGCCGTCACAACAATAATACGATATTTTACTTAACTTACATTTTTAATCTTGCGAATGTGGAAAACGGTTTTCGTGCAAGATAGTATTAAGCACATTTGGAGATTAATTTTAGATTGCGTATGGAAAGGAAATATGAAAATATAAGTTTTAGTATGGAAAAAAGAGTTGGAGCCGAGTATTGCGCGATTGGGTCAAGCTCGCTCCGGTGTTAGCATTCATCCCATAGCTCTGTCATCCTGTTCTACTCATCTTCGAATTTCCCATCATTATCCTCTCCCTATCCCCTCCCCTTCCTTTAAACCGGCAAGGCATCTGCTACACTTTGCTGTTGTAGATGTTCATGAGCTGTGGTCAGTAATTAAACATTAGGTGAACCGCAAGCTCCGCATAATAAATACACATGAATTAAAAAGCTTATAATAAATAGTTAAAACATATTGAATCTAAGTATTTTATTTTATTTGGATGGCTTGCAGCGGATTGAATAACAAAGTAAATATAACTTAAAACTAAGTTCGCTAATTAACTACTATATAGCGGACTTAGTATGTTTTTCATACTATTTCCACATTTATTAATTAACTTTATTTTACAACCAAAATAGTGTGAAAAAGTGAATTAACTTTAATTCAATGAGTTTTAAAATACACATAGAAGTAATATAATTATCACTAGATTTTTAGGTAAATTATGGTCTGTATAAAAATTTGTGTCAGGCCTACGTAGTCTCTCATTATTGTATTAAAAAATTTACCTCTGTATAATATTGTTTATGCTGTATCAACCTATAATTGTTTGATACATTGAATCAAGAAGTTTACTATATATCTAGTTTTCGATATTATTGTAATCAAATGTTGGTTGGTCAATAAAATAAATTAAAATAAAATACAGTCTATCAAGTATATAATTTAACTTAAATATTAATTAAAACATTTAATTCGGCTAACGTGGTGAGTGGTGACACGCTAACTCGTAACGACAGCCGACGTTGAAGGATGACACACGACGCGATTCCGACAGTTTATGATACACTTTGACTGAATTTACCCACTGTGACGACAAACGCGGCGTCAAATACGCTTATTCTAATAAAAAATAAATAATTCAGGCCAAGGTCTTTACCTATAGTCCCACAAATGTTATGTATTAAATCATTATACGTTTTTTAAAATTTATTTTTCTGCATAAAACATTTTTTTATGTTATAGCAGGCAAGCGGGGTATCATCACCTGATGAATGATTTGGAAAATTCTTTTTGCATTCGAAAAAGTAGTTCCATTGTGGTCCCGTAGAAATTTGGTTCAAGTCTGATCATCTATGTGGAAGATATTCCAGGGAACTCCTCGAAAATCAACAGAATAAGCTCCGCGGTTAAGGTTTAATGATGTATATATCAACTGAATTGTGACTAGATGATGTGATTACCCTACCCAGGACACTAAAAAGTGAAAAATAAAAATATTTGCCAAAAAATAGATCCGACTTACTCGCTCTAAAAAGTAGAAAATAACTTTCATTTCATTTTTGTTGAAATCTATACAAAGTCGGTGCCTTTATCTATTTTCAATTTAACAAGATTTTGCACCGACTTCGTATAGATTTTTAGAGCGAGGAAGTCGGTTCTATTTTTTGGCCAAAATTTTCAATATAAAACGCTGATCATCACACGCCGCGTATTCCACCACAGTGCGTAAAACCCCATTCATTTTTTTGTCCAGCAACAGGAAAAGTTTCCGTGTCACTTTTCGAAAATTGCCACGTTTTTCACCGCCGCGCCGCCGTGCCGTTCACGCGGAACAACCAACTATTCCGTGACGGTTACGTTGTCACGTGTTTTTTTAAACCTTGTTGCTTTAATTTTTTAACGTACGCCTACAATTATAGTCACGAACGCTGAAATCCGTATTTTTATTCTGTATACGTAATAATTTAGTAAATAGAATCTTTACTTGTATTTATTAGTTTAATATTGTTGTAATTTTATCATTATCATTATTTAATTTATCATAATCACAAATTAACGTCGCAACGGAAATGGGATCATTAAAAAAACGCTGTAAATTGTAAGCTGAGCGCGTCCCATTTTCGGGGACATTTTTAAGTTTTTAAGGTTTTGATTGTTAGATATAAACTGTTTTAGATATTAAGTTCTATTTCCTTGAAATAAATGTATTTTCTTTCTTTCTTTCTTTTTAAATTACTTAGAAATACATTTATTTCAAGGAAATAAATGTATTTTCTTTCTTTCTTTCTTTTTTCTAATCAGTACTGAGGAAGATGGGCGTTAGTGATAATATTATTAGCGTAACCAAAAGTCTTGTTCCTACTCTTTTCTTTGCAAACTCTTCTGCGACCACTCCAATAACTTACCTCTTTACTTCTTTCAGTATTTGTTACATTAGGTATATCCTATATCGATAGATTTCTATTTTCTTTAATAATTACATAAAATTACCATCATTCATGTTTGAACTTGTATAAATAACAAAACAATGAAAACATAACAATCCGAATAGTCGGGCCGAACATCCGATTCCATAATATCCGAACCGAATAGTATTCAGTATTCGGTTATTAGGTAAAATCAAGATTCGCATCGCTTATTATAGGTAACCTATTTTATATTGTAAGTGCTATACTCGCTTTTCTTTTACGAGACGTTAGATCATAAACACGTAAGTACCAGTACTGTATATCATTGGTAATAATAATTCCCAACAATAGACAAGCCTCTACTCTCTTTGGTTGAATTCCCAAAATAAAAACTCTTTACTGCCTTGCTGTTGAATTCTCAACCCTTTACCATACCTACCTAGTAGCTACATAATACATATATATACAGTCAGTATGTCTGTCTGTGGGCTGCGCTAAGGCGTGCCGTTCCCGTCCACGGGACTGATTTATAGTGCACGGCCTCGCCCTGCGACTTCACTCGTATGTCATTAATTTTAAATTCATCTCGTTCTGCTTTGGGGTTTTGGCGAATTTTTTGTGCTAAACAATTGGATTATTTTTTGGTGACGACGGTTTTTATTTTTTTAGTAACAATACAACACTCGATTTTTACTATTCTTACGAATTATAAATGCGAAAATGTGAATCTGTCTATCTCTTCTTTACGCTTACTATTAATATAACATATGCTTTTTTTTTTCGATATTACACATACATATACTTTACTACATTAAACTTTACAAATGTTGAGTTACCATAAGGATTGCATAACTATTGATAGGTTTTCATTTCATTTATTTTTTCACTTTGTAGGTACAATAGTACGCTTAAAACTAGTCATTACAATAAAATAATTATCATTGTACATTGCAAGCATTCATTAAATTCATTTGTTAGGTTAACTAAAATACTCAGAAAGCGGGTAAGAAAATTATGAAAATTGATGAATTGAATTCTTAAAAACGTCTTACGGCCGTTTTCAATATTATATCTATCCCTTATTTTGCTTACTAAAGTCAGACAAATCTATCTATTTGCACTAACTTTGATTTCTTATCCTAACGACGGACACATTTGCGATGTCTTTTGTCTATCTATTGTCATAAAATCTGACATTACAATCTTTCCATAATCATTGATACATTATAGAAAATGGTCGTTAAGAAATAACTAAATCTATAACTAGTTCAGCAGATGTCAGGGACCAAGGCCGCAGCTGCGATGGGGCATCTGGTCAAATGTCGTTAATTTTAATTGGCTGTGATTGCTACACACGAAGTAAACAAACTTACAAGTGTTTCATTTTATGTGTATTTATCATAAAATTAATTAATAGGACGGATCATTTGACGTAATATCTTGGTCTCACCCACTTACATCAATAGGATTAACTTCTTACAAAAATTATTTTTATCCGTTTTTGAGCGTTTTAAAGAGCACTGGCGTAAAATCTAATGTTGTCGCTCGTCCTTGCTCTATTTCAGTGAAAGAATTTTGGATATCGGTCCAGTAGTTTTCGTGTGAAACCATTACAAACATACATACAGAAAACGCTAATACTTCCTCTTCATAACATTATTAATTTTTGAAGTGAAAGAATTTTACGGAAGCGCACGAAAATAGCTGGACTGCTTTGGATGAAATTTAAGGAAAACATAATTCATAACCACATTAACATATCGAATAGTTTTTACGACAATATGTTCTGGAAATCATGCACTTTAAGCCAATTAATCAAATCATGAACTCCTAATTTTCATATTACATAGTGTCATAAAAAACAATATTTTTTATCGATCTTCTATATCAAAATTGTTATGAATAAATAACACACTACAGATAATAAAGTAAAGCGTAGGTAAATTATTATTTTATGTTGTGGGATAGGCAAACAATAATGGGCAATTTCGTGTAATGACCGGGCTATGGAGGGTACACCTGACGGCGAAAGTGTATATTTATAATATCATATATTTATTTCACCAAAATCTACTGTTACTACTACTACTACTACTTGGCGTGACTTATTACAAATCAGTATTGAAGTCACAATATTGAAATTATTTATTAACATTTTAAATATTGATAAATATTTATAATTATATATATTATGCAGTTAACAATAATTTGATATTATTTTCGAATTATCTATTAACTAATTTTTTGGTTGAAATTGGACATTCAGCTGGGACGAGAGGGAAAATATTGATATTTCTCTTTTATCTTACACGGTATTACCCCCATTCCCTGTAGACATGTAGGCATCGGCTTCTCATTTAATTTATCCCCTTTCAAGAATGTGCTCAAAATACTGGCGGTTGTATTTCAAGCAATTACCACAATTATGTTTAAAGAAAAATATAGGTCTGTAGAGCTTGCAGTTTAATAAAGTTCTGACGACAAATGTTAAAGTCTATATTATGCTGAAGATAAAATAACTAGCGGAAAAAAGTTTATATGAAATTATAATAGACGTATAGTTACATTGTGCCTGCTCAGTACCTATACGCAAAGTATTGTTACCTCTGGTTGTACTCGAAAAGGTTTGAATTAGAATATTAATTGATTTTAAAGGACATTATTCTCTATTTTAAACTACTATTATTTAGATCTTCACTATTTAGCAGTATTGCACTGTGTTTCGTACGAGCTGGTGTGGCCTGGAGGCCTGTATTTCCATCTCGTCCTTTTCTACTCCTCTCCCAACTGCCTAACCTCAGGTGAACTTCCCTTGCCTGTTTTAACATAAAAAAAAGTTTAGGCGTAAACATTTTCGCATGTGGGTGTACCCGATGAGTCCCCTAGATCGGAATAATCAGCATGACACAATAATCCACTGCTTAATAGAGCGTGTTAGCGGACCATTAGTACGTAATGGGCGTTACTCCTTACGATATTCAATAACGCACCCTTTTCTAACCTATAACGAAGATAATTGGGAAAATATGTAATCTTTCGGGGCAAAATTGCGTCGTAGCTACACATTTTCTATAGATATAAATAGTAAAGTATATATACGGATTATTTACTAGTCACCAGCCTGGTCTACAGTTCCATTTCGAGGTATAGGAGAGGCATCATACAAGTTTTCACCTTGCCTTAAACATCTCCCTAAAAATGTTCTTAGCTCTCGGAATATATCCTACTAGATGATCCGAGCGGCTTCGCTCCCGTAGCATAATGTTAATATATAGCCTATGTTACGATATAATTGAGCTTTCGAATGGTGAAAAAATTTGTAAATCGGTCCAGTATTTTTTGAGCCTATTCATTACAAACAAACAAAAAAGTTTTCCTTCGAAACACCAGTGTAGATATCGAAGAAAAGTCATCTTTCGTGGTGAAGTTTCATATGTATTTTTATAGATCGACAAAAACATTTTTTTGGATATTCTACTCTCTCTTTTCTTTTTCTTTTTAGATCCATAATATGTATTGCTTTGAATATCTGTCATATATTTTCTTGTGTTTGTTTTCACGCGAATACTTTCCATATGATTAAAATACTGTTTAAAGAATTTTAACTGACTGGTCAGTCTCCCGTGACCACGCTCGCTGTAAAGTGCTCGAAACGTCGGGTTAATAATAATGTAAAATAATGTATAATAAACCGCGTTTCAAATCCTTTAAGAAGCATTTTATTTAATATCTCTTCTAATTTATAACAACATATGTTCAGTTGTATAGTTCCCCTCGAAATTGGCCGCCATGTCCGAAATTCGATAGAAAATTATTAGTATTACGTAATGGTCGTTTCTAACTACGCCATTTTCTAAGCTATTACAGAGATAATTGGGGAAAATATGTAATCTTTTGTAGAAAAAGCGTTCGAGGCGAAATTGTGTTCGAACTATATAACGTAGGTATATAGTGGAGCGAAAAGGTATTTCTTTTGAAGATAAATAAGATAACTATGTCAATGTATTTTTTACTAGAAATGAATCATCTATATAGACTATCTATCCCACGCGGATTCGCTCCCGTAGTATAATGTTATTAGAATTAATTAAAATCCCCTGTATTTTGGGTTGTATTTTTATTATCTGAAGATAATATTAAGTGCAACTTATAGCCTACATTATATTTCAAAAAAAAAACAACTTTTACTCTTTTACATGTACCTATCCACGATAAAAAAATTAATTCGCGAATAATATTTATAATATTTTTTACAACAACAAACCCCGACACACGCTTGGCCACAGTTCAGAAACCGTTTAGAATTTATATAGCTGATAATCATCTCTTTGTGGTGCTCTTTTGAAGTGTAGATTGAAACTGTTCAAACAGTGGACTTGGGAACTTTTAGCGCCTTTGTATGTGTAGACGTTATTGTTATAAAACTTCATTAAATTAACGAACTTTGCAATTATTTTATCTGTACTATAATCACCTATATTATAAAGAGGAAAACTTTGTTTGTAATGAATAAGCTCAAAAACTACTAGACCGATTTAAAAATTCTTTCACCATTCGAAAGCTACATTATCCACGAGTAACATAGGCTGTATTTTACAGGTTATGTATATAACATTATGCTATGGAAGCGAAGCCACGCGGATCAGCTAGTTGTATCATTAAGAGGAATTATGTGATTATTTTTTTCAAGTTAGTGTTGTACATTTGATTTCATTTTGACGAATTAATCTTCACTTCACTTGCATTTAAATTTATCTACTTTTTCATAATAAACAAGAATTGAATAGGCTTCGAAACTACTGAACCGATTCGAAAAATTCATTTACCATCAGAATCCTACATTATCACTGATGAACATAGGTTTTATAAAAATGGGCTAACGGAACAGCTAATTTAAAAAAACGGTCACAAAAATGACATTTTCAATGTGTCACCTTTACTATCTTGTGTAACACATAAACATTAAAATTTCAAATAGTCGAATACTATTATTTCAAATACAATTTAAAAGTATATACAACAAAGTATCTATAACCATGGTTACATTGGACCTGTCAATAAAATACGGTATCTATTTGTAACGTTGACATCACGCGAGGGAGCGAGATAATTGACAAGTGAGTGAGAGGGACAAATGAAATAATCCTGTAATGTGTCGGGGGTAGTTTTCAACTACTGTGGGAAATATATTGAGACTGAAACTCGATTACTATT
>LQNK01001636.1:26538-50397 GCA_001586405.1 Phoebis sennae | reverse complement strand
CCATGGATACCAGCCTGTAAGATCTTCTGCAGTAGAATTCTGTGGTCAATGCGATCAAACGCTTTACTAAAATCTGTAAATATTGCATCAACCTGTCCACCTGATTCCATTTTGGAAGAAGTATAATCTATAAACGTCAGTATATTTGATGTCGTGGAACGCTTTTGTAGGAACCCATGTTGTTGTGGGATAAACCATAGTGAAAGAGTACTATACACCTGAGAGTAAATTATACGTTCGAGAATTTTTGCAAAGATACACAATTTCGAAATTGGCCTGTAATTTTTTATATCATTTCTACTACCGTCTTTGTATATTATTAGAATTAGTTTTCACTCGTAGGGAGTTTCTACAATCATTTGCTTAAATTATTAAAAAACACACATAGTAGAAATTGTTATACGATTCAAAAAGAGTGGCTTATCTTTGAAGGTGAATATTATATCATCCTAATAATATAAATGTAAAAGTGTTTAGATGTTTAGATGTTCGTCTGTCAAGCATACCGCAACTACTGAACGTATTCAGATAAACTACTAGCTGGTTCATGTGACAGCAAAGACAAACAATGGGTGAACTCAGGCTGAAAAGAAGATGAAGAAAGACAAATAAACACAAACAAAACAAATAACGGGATTTAAACACAAAACGAAAACAGCTGAAGCGATTAATTTAGTTAAACAATTATCAACAAACAAATGAATTTAACTAAAGAACTATCCCCATGAAGACGTACCGTCCGAATGAAATAGTTAGCAACTCCGAGACATGCCTAACATCGCTCCAGCATGTGTACACTGCTGGCCAGTTTAGTGGCACAACTTATATTTATTTATTTATTTATTTATTTAAGGTTCACCAACATTCGTTTACATAGTATACATGTGTATGATTAACATAATTCCATATAAATAGTTACAATGCAACGAACACTTATTCGCTAGGTGCAAAGTAGGTGGTGGGGGACACTGAATCGACCGCAGCGCTCACTGTGGCTAAAAAAGCAACTTACCGCGGATGATTTGTCACTCTTTACCTTCATTATCGATACGCGCGAGCATTTAAAAAAAAAAATAAACATGCTTGCACAATGCTTTTATTATAAACTAGCTTTCCGCCTGCGGCTACGGCTTTGTGGGTTTTCGAAGCAGAGGTGGTATGACAATTTTTCCGATTTAGAAATGTATGTCTGTAAATATATCTCATCAAAAGTTGATCTTTGAAAATCCCATTAATAAACTTCTATTTTATTTAAAAGAACTATCCAATAATTACAATTGATTAACTGTTTTAACTGTTTTAAGTCAAAGTATATCACTACATAGTATAAAACAAAGTCGCTTTTTCTGTCATGTGTCATGTTGTATGTCCCTATGAACGCTCAAATCTTTAAAACTACGCAACGGATTTTGATGCGGTTTTTTTTAATAGATAGAGTAACTCATGAGGAAGGTTTTTATCAGCATTGCACCCGTGCGAAGCCGGGGCGGGTCGCTAGTCTTTAATAAAATATAACGAAAGTTCATGTTTGTATGATTCTAATAATTATATTTTTGATTTTTTCCCAAATATTTATCTTTTTTGTTTGTTAACCGATTTGAATGGAAGAAATACTAAAACGTCTGGGGGGCTTGCCGTAATATATCTCATTTAAATCGGTACAAACGACTGACAAACAGGAAAAAATTCGAAAAATAATTGTTTTGAGTTTCAAAGCATAAGTGAAGCACGCAATTTTTTTCTTGAAAATATTTAATCTACAGTCAGGGCTCGTCTACGATTTTATTATATGTATAGAAAATCAAATAATTATTTCTTTTACATCTTGCACACGCCAAAACTAATTCTTTACCTTTGTTGGTTTTTCGAGGTTGAAATGTGATTGCTCGGAAAAAATTTTATAATTGATTTAGCCATGTATAACTGAAAACACACAAAAAGCCTTCATCATTAACGATACTATAGTGATATTATGATCGTCTACGATACGTTAATCAATTAAATTTGTTTATTTCTTTACTTAGTTTTTGTAAAGTCCGCCATGAGAAAGCGCATCTATACTACTAAAGTTTATTGATTGTGGCGGCATGTATTAATGTATAAAAAAAGATAAATATTTTTATTGATGGTATAGATTTAGGTAGAAAACTAATAAAGTACGATGTACTATTAGAAGTAATTGTTTATTTATTATTTTTCGTAATGACGGCAAGCTATTTGACATTTTAAAGTCCGCTGCCATTGCAACCACTAGTTGGCGTTGTCATCGCGCACCTTGCCAATAGGTAAACACAACATGCATAGATAAGTTAAGTTACTAACGAAACAAAATGACTAATTAATATCTGTGGCCATTACAATTTTAGTTTTTACAACTTAGTATTAACAATGGATAGAAATAAATAAGTGAAACGAGTGAAAAAAATTATTTTACATTTAAAAATTAAAAACACTAAAATTGTCTTAGAGCTTTGCGGAGCACATTTGGCGAGTCAACATAAATATCAAAAAGGTTATTGTACTCGTTAATCAATTTACTTGAGATAGGTGATTTAGACCCGAAAACTGTTCTACGGAGAGGCGGGCGAAAAGGTGTTATCTTGTTGCGAGGATATTTAGATTTAAAGAACGTTATTTCAAGAACAATTATAGTTCACTTAATAACGTATAACAAATTTGTATAAATATAAATATTCCACGCGTTGAACGTGTTGCATTTGTACACTTACGTTCAAATTAATAACATAATTGGGGGTATATGTGCAAAATGTTCCCTTATCAACCGCTCGGCCACTTGCTGACGTAAAATGCGATGTACGGGGAATAATAGCTGCAAGATGTGTCAATCAAAGCAATGTTATATTATAATTTATATTTGTTTGTTTGTATCACGATACGAAACAATGAAACTGTATTATTCTGAGAGCTATACCATTTTTGGGGAGGTTTTGAGGCAAGCTGAAAATTTGTATGATTCCTCTCCTATTATACCCCTACATGGAACTGCAGACCTGGCTGGAGAGTAGCGAGGGTAATTTAAATCATTTTAAAATATATTATATATACCCCGAATTTTAAAATATATATTTTTTTATAAATAATATGTTTGAGGCAACATGCAGTTTATTAAATGTTGTAGTTTAATGTTTAAATTATTAAAACAAGCCATTCGATCTTGTCAGGGTTTCATTGCCAAGCGCGTTAAAAATATTTCGAAATAACATAAATAAGTATATAAAATGTATTCGAGGCGACTTATATTTTTTTTTTGCCGGTTGCTCGGTACAGACAGCCGAATCGGTGGTAAATAAAACAATTTAAATTATATTAAAGTAAATGACGTTCTAAAAGCGCTGCGAAGGAAGCCGATTTGGAAAATAAACATTTTGACTAGAACTGGAGACTGCTCTAGTACTTCTATGCGGTTCTATCTTCTATATAAATATAACAATTTCCGTTCGTTACTCTCGCTAAAATTCGAGAAAGGCTGAACCGATTTGACAAATTTTTGGCTTAAAATATTCCTGGATAACCAGGGAAGGTTTAAACGGTCAGAAATATGAAGAAATTGTGAATATAATAGTAAAAACCACAATCATTTTTTCATACAAATAGTTCGTGTCTGTCAAATACGTCATGTTCAGAAAAGGGGGTATGAAGTTCGCTAGATAGTAATATATTTTTTAAATACGCCTCCGAAAACACTTAAAATGTTATTCAGTCCTGTCTCGCACTGTACTGCAGTGTAAATGGAAACTATCGGGTAATATGTGAAGTTGGCTAACTATTGTACAGAGCGCTGGCGGATGATCGTCCCAACTCGATTTCAATATCAATGCGGGAACAGACGATTGTGTTAGATGCTAAATTTATCTTTTAATGGATAAATATACTCTAAAATATAAGAATGGAAGCTGAACATTGCTTCAGCATGAATTGGGCCTAGCTTGTACTAGGAAAGTTACCCCCTCCCGTCCTCCGTATTAAATCGCCATGAAACATTTTTATTTATACTAATATTATAAAGCTGAAGAGTTTGTTTGTTTGTTTGTTTGTTTGAACGCGCTAATCTCATAAACTACTGGTCCGATTTGAAAAATTCTTTTAGTGTTAGATAGCTCATTTATCGAGGAAGGCTATAGGCTATATATCATCCCGATATTCCCACGGGAGCGAAGCCCTGGTGCGCAGCTAGTACTCTTAAAACATTACTTGCCTCTCCTTCATATTATATACCTCTCTTTGTTTCCTTCATTCTTCCTTCCCAATATCCTTGTTTCCCATACTGCTTGCATCCCTGCATTACCTATGTGGAGGATGGTATTATTCCTCTAACGAGGCGGGAGGATCCTCGACCAGTCCGAATCACAGTACTGGCCGGCTGTTAGGCCCGAGGATTGATGTTTGGAAGTTGTATATAAGCTTAGTGGCGAAAACATTTTAACATCACTTAGGAATTGTGACGTCACGTGACGCTACACCTGGTATGGCGTACAAAATAATCACATTTAGATCATTCAACCAACTTGGAATAACTTCCACATTCGGACATTACAATTACATGTTCTTGTGGGGTCACACACATTTTATATTAGTAGTACGTAGATTTAAAAATACCGTAAAACCACACTGTATTCTTTATAAAAAAATTACTGCAAATTTCTCAAAATTTTACCCCAATTTTTACCAACCTATTATATCGCGTCAAGGACATTAACTAAATATCATCGACAACTACATCAATTTAGGTTACATAACATATAGGCTTATAGATTTATGCGAGTGTTGCATCAAGTAGTACAAACAGTTCACTGATTGTAATGAGGTCGATGGAAACGCGACCGGCTCCTGACGCTCGTGGAAATGTATGGATGGGACTTTGTAATTAAAAAAAAAACAAATAATCCAATTTTGAAAGGTCTAATAACTTGTAATTAAAAAAAAAAGTCAAATAACCCTACTTTGAAAGCGCCTATAACTAGACCTAATAAGGTCTTATCAGCCTTAACATAATGACTATTTAATTTATCTATTTATCTGTATAAATAAAAATCAATTTCCTTTCGTTAGTCTCGCTAAAACTCGAGAATGGCTGAACCGATTTGACTAATAGTTAAATTTAATTAGTCTTGAAATTCGTCGAAGTCCAGGGAAGGTTAAACGATCAGAAAATGAAGAAATTGGGTAGAATAATAAAAACCATAATTATATTTTTCTATAAAAATAGTTCATGTCTGTCAAATACGTCACGTTCAAAAGTGGCGGTATGAAGTTAGGAATAAAAATAGTTTCACATTATTTCAACGAAAATTTTAGCAAATGTAGAGCTGTGAGTGATAAGGTCACTCATTGTACATTGTTTATATATATTGTTACCTTTTGAAATTTATGTGTCGTACAATAAAGATTCTTTTAAACATACATATTACTACAATATTTTAAATCGACCATTTATATTTATGTATAATTACATAGGTACACACTCATATACAACGGAACAACAGAGAAATATAAGTGTGTCCTCACAAATCCAACATGGCCGAGTGTCGGATGACATGCGGAACCATTACTATTTACATGTCAAGGGCCAGAGGAGATTACAAGCGTAATCTATTACACTCAGATATACTCGCGATTTTTAGGGTTTAGGGAGAGGTTTTAGTGTTCCTAGATCTAGTTTCAAACCTAAGCATATATACCTATAATATATTCTGTTATAACAATAAAAAAATCTAGAAATATTTTAGACTTAAGTATCGATGTCATAGCAAAATTTTACTGTAGTATGTATCGGGGTTTTAATAAGATGTTATTCTATATCTTAAATCTTATTTAAACCCAATTGTTTCTTTCTATTATTTAAGCAAAACTCAATAATAGATTTGCATCAAGATTTATCTTTAAGAGTGAAAAATAAAAGATTATTACAGCAGTTTGCTAGTTCTTCTTGAAAACGACCATAAAATATGACCAACAGATACTTCATAACTGCTTCACGATTTTGCCAATATTTATTAATTTGTCCAACGACGATCACGATACACTAAAGCCTTCCTCATAAAAACCTGCCTATCATAATCATAAAACTTTGTCAAATCCTTCTGGTACTTTCAAAGGTTACCGCTTTAAAACAGTCTCTCCGTTATATTTAGTATAGATAATAAATGAATATCCAAAGTAGCCCGATTTAATTTATGAATACCATCACACCCAGTTTTGTGGTTATTTCCATCGTCACAATAGCATCGCAATACCAATAAACATCGCCAGGAATCTTCGATTCAAAGGACTAAATATATTGGCGTCGTAAACTAATGAAGTTTCCCCTTGTACGACGCAATAACTTCACGAGATGTCCTAGTTTGCAAACATTCGGATGAATTTAAACCTATTGGTTAAACGACTCTCTAAATGTTTATTTAGATTAGTGGTCATGATTCTTTAAGAATAACACACGTGTCAAATAGGTAAAACATTGGACCTAATGCATTTCCTTATGGTACTCCAGTAATAATTTCCTTTAGTTTAGATTATTATGCACCTTCTCGTCCTATGCTATGATTGGATATGTACAATTTGTAGTATATTTACCTTAATTATAGAATGCTTTTAATATGTCTTCTTTTATGTAAAAATCTCTCATATCAGACATTATCAAAGGCTTTAGCTAAATCTACAAATTAATTTGTAAAGCTTTACTTAAGGCACATAAAATTATTATTAAGATATATCAATGCGAGAGTTTACCAAGAATAACAGAGCATCGTTATGCATATACATGTACGATACCGGTTCCACTCGATAATTGGGGTCCCTTTCATGTGTAATGCGCGAGATTACCAAACTATTCGCTAGCTCAGCCTCAACCGTTTTCATTGCTCTAATTGTTGAATTTTGATTATGTTAACGCATGAAGTGCTTGCAAGTATTTGTAATATGCAATCTATAATCTGATTAACCCGAAAATAACTTTATATAGGCAGATTTATAGTTAGATTCGATTCGATTTATTTAACCTTCTTAAGTTATTTGGTTCTGTATAAGTGATCTCAAATTATGTTTTAATTGTTAGTAAAACAAAAATACCATTTGAAAAAGTACCAGAAATATGTTAAACATAATTTAACTGAAATTATTCTGCAACACCATCAAGTATGTCATACTTACTACTACTACAGATATCGTACTTAAAATAATATATTTATAATGTGCATCAAAATATTTAGTACCATCCCAAAAGCTATAGGTGAGCTACCACCGAACACCTTCAAACATAAATTAAAGGACTTGCCAATACAGCAATGCTTATCATGACTGAATTCACACGTATCATTAATGACCAAATGACATTGTAATATTATTATATTTTTAATTCTTAAATATTCATGCCAGAAATTGGACAATGGCTTGATCTTAGACTATTTCACATCTTGTAACCACTTTCTCGCAAATAAATCTGATTTAAATTGAGGATAGATTAACAACATTATAGAGATTTAAACGTCCTCCATAAATCCAATCTTAGTTTTATCAGACCACTAACGTACCAACAAGCATACCAACAACAAAACCGACAAATCGGTTCCTGTGCTCCTAAATCAGTCGACGTTGTCACTCAGCTTACAAACTATAGTCACTCTAAATCTGTCATTCAGTGTAATTGCACGCTAATTACTCTAATTGGCTACTACTGACTTATATTCCGTTGTAAGTAACAATAAATTACATACCTTATCATTTTTACCTAATTTCAAAACGTTATGATTTCGCGTCCAATATTGAACTTAGAAACTTAGATAGATAGAGATAGACCCAGCGAAAACTTTATCCTTACATATTTCTAAATGATGTCCTCAAATTTTAATATCTTCATATTTTATTCTTATAATAATTTATAAGCTTAATGTCAATGCTTGGTAAACACAATCACCAAGCATCGAAATTAAGACGACCAAGTTATTATAAGAATTCACCACGAAATCCAATCTCTATCATTAAGTGGGAACCCATTTGAGGTACTATATTGTGATTTTATTTTATGTTTTACTATTTTATATCTCTCTAAAATATTCCCAATAAAAGTAGAAAATACACCTATTGGGATTCTTCTTTCTATCTCTGCATATCTTTGAAAAACTATCAACAAGTTCAAACCCCATCAAATAATAATTAGTTCAAATCATTAGTTCCAGAACTCCTAAATCAGTCCGCACTGTCACTCAGTTTACCATCATCACTCTAAATCTGTCACTCAGAATAATTGCCCTCACTAATTGCCCTAATTGGCTACCACTGAATTCTTACCTACTTAAATGATCGAAGTATTACCAATTATAACGTGTTTTCGTAATAAACGTGCCGTGAAAGCTTAGGGAGGTAAATTTTTCGAGTTCCATAGTTAACTATCACAATTTGCATTCATATTGTATGAATAAATATTTTAAGTAGAATCTATGAAAGTTATCACAGTACTACAAGTTGTAAACTCTTTTAATATAACTATATTTTTATGTTATAGGAGGTAAGCCAATAAGCCTTGGTACTAATATTCTTTTTTTATGATTTTTTGACAGTACGTAAATGTATGTATGTAGAAATAAATATGTAAATAAACCAATGCACCAAATAAAAAATATTTTAGTTGCTACACAAAAAATAAAGTATCCCCGCCGAATATATAAACGTCGATCTACTATGAAGAAAATAATAACAACTTTCGCTACTTGCTTAACCAAATTCATGTGAAACCAGAACCCTTTTCCCAGTTATAAATACATACGAATTGTCAACAACCAAATTTTCACATGAAAGGCACATAATAAGTAATTATTCCTTAAACTGTACTAGCCTATTTCACGCATCGTAATACTTGTACGAGCTGTAATAACATTCTTTTACAGCAATTAAAATGTTATTAAATACTGTTTAATACGTCCATTAAAACTTCATTAGAGCATTTCGTTACATCTTAATAAAGCCGTCCTTATTATGTTTACCCCCTGTGCATGGTGACATCGCTATAAATATAATCGTTTATTGACCGAGCGAAGCGAAGTCTCAGAGTCGGCGATTGTATGTATGAGTGAATGTTTGTAAGCATGACAAACTTTGTACGTTGATTCTACGTAAAACACTGTTGAATTTTATATATATATACAGATAAAAACATTCAATTAATCTATACTAATATTATAAAGCAGTTTGTTTATTTGAACGCGCTAATCTAAGGAACTACTGGTCCGATTGGAATTTTTTTTAGCGTTAGATAGCCCATTTATCGAGGAAGGTTATAGGCTATATATTATCCCGATATTCCCACCGGAGTGAAGGCCAGGGGTGCAGCTATACGTAATAATTACGTAAGTAAATCTTCTAACTTCCATCATAAAAGCTTTCTTTAGTTCAGTGCATAAAACCGTTACCGTCCTTTTAATCCATGCAAATACTAATATCATCCAAGCATCCCGTATCCATTTAATCGACAACTTCTTGGGTGAATTTCGGATTCTTTAATAAACTGAAAGGAACATATGTCACAATACTGAAGAATCTGTTCTTCATAAGACAGAATACCAAGCCTGAAACAAAACATGAAAATCTGATAATATCACTTTTTATCGATATCTCTTCGCACTGTGGGTATCGTCATTCACAGGAATTAATTTAGTAGATTGTATGTTTTCGTCACTAAATTATACGTTAAAACTCTCATTAACGGAATCTTGATTCCTTTACAATTACACTCAATTATTTTGCGATTACGTACCGCCGAACCGCGAGTGTGCACCCTTGTAACTCAATGCCTTTACTAAGTTAACTGTATTTGATAGTATTTTAATAATAAACAATTTATGCCTGATAACCGTACAGAGAAATCCAAATATCGATTTTTAATTAAATTTTACTTAGAGAATTTTCTTTTACTTTCCACCATTTTCCATGCAAAATAGTAACATTTTTATTTCATTATCTATGAACCTTACTAAATTATTTTTAACAGTCAGTTATGAAATATTCACACGTGATGTAAGCCTCCACCCCTGACTATTTTTTAAAAATGAAAAATTTTGTTTGTTTGGATTGAGCAATCTTCGACACCGCCACTGATAATAATGTAAATACAAATCATTTCTTTTTCAAATTGGGTATTTATAAGCTCTTTTTAAACGTTAGTTACATTTTTTTCGGTAAGAACTGGCAAGAAAGTCAATATTTTTTTAAAGAAATTTAATTTTAAAAGAGATTTATTCAAAGACACACTGAATCAGCCATAGTAATAATTAGTACACACACACAAGTATGAGTGTGGCGTTGAAAGGGCAGATGCTCAGCGAATGCTGTCCCTACGTAATACGTAGCGCTGATTTTCAGCATCTTCCAATGGCATAATAACGATCGAAGAAATCAGAAATTCATTAAATAAATAAATACAGTAAAATGTAGTGTAAATAATGGAAAATAAATATTAATTTATAAAATGTTGAATAAGCAAGCACTAAATAACTCGATAAATAAAGTTAATAACCTAATACTTAAATAATTATAACAAATTGAAATAATAATAACTTTCACATAAACAAATCCCCGAATAGTAATCATGGCATACAAAACAATGAATAATTTAAATAAACGTAAGAAATAATTAAGGAATTCAAGAAAACCCTTAATGAATCGGTCTACTACCCAAATAAAGTATGGTTTAAAAAACACAAGTCAATCAAATTTGCGACGAGATGTGAACCCCCGCCCATGGCTTGTAATCCATTGTAATGCCATTGTAACCAACGATAGATTGACATACGGGGTTACCAAATTATTATAATTATACATTACTACTCTATGGTGCGTGAAATAGCGCACAGAGTAGCGAATGTAGACATTGTTATACAAAATAACATTTTATTTGTTTTTATTGGATAATTTTAACTGTATAATTGTCATTTTTCTTTTATTTTTTATGTAAAAATAGGAACGTGCGGTTCACCTGATGTTAAGTGACTAACCACAGCCCATGAACATCTACAACAGCAAAGTGTCGATGATGCCTTGCCAGCTTGAAGGAAGGAATACAACAGGATGAAAAAAGAATGGAGAAATAGACGTATCAAATTAAGTCTTGATTTATACATTACTGATTTATACATGACGCGTAAGGTGTAGCTCGGGGCGAGCCACTAGTGTAGATTGGCTTCTGCAATCTTATTTAATATTATAAAGAGGAAAAATGTGATTGTTTGTTTGTTTGAATTGAATAGGCTCCGAAACTACTGGACTGGTCCATAATGGACATAGGCTATATAGCATTATCACACATGAGCAAAGCCGCGCGCAACAGGTAATAATATAGGCGCATAAGGATGAATAAATAAAAATGAAACTGAACTACAAGAAAAGCTGGGGCAATTCACCACACGAAACATAGTATGGTGCAAAAAACATAAAATAATGAAAATTTTAAGAAAAAAGTCCTTATTTAAAATCCCACTCTTTCACCTACTCTGTACGTAAATACGACATAAACTGTATTGCCGAGCCTGCTCGGACACACCCAACCAATTACTGCTCTCGCGTGGAAGAAACGACAATTGTTGATAAGTCTACCTGTGACAAGTGGAGCGTGTTGACGAACTTTTAATAAGGGTTAATTCGACAAGTTAATTCCACTTGAATATATTGTTAAATGTTTGCAAATTAAGTTCAAGATTCGATTTCCGATGAAATCAGCTGAACGAAAAATCTTGATTTCATAGAATTTATTCAACATCTATATAATTTAACTTTGCAAATAATATATTTTTTTATGTCACAGCGGGCAAGTTGAGCATACCTTTTTTCTTCTTCGAGATTCACTTGCCTGCTGTTGCCACCTGATATGAAGTGGCTGACCGCAGCTCATAAACATCTTCATCATCAATAGTGTCGAAGATGCTATGCCGACATGTAGGGAGGGTATGAAATAATCTGCCAGTAAAAAATGAATTTGAACCACGCCTAAAGGGACAAAATAATAAAATACACACAGAAAAATACCTTTATTTTTAAGAAAGAAAACTGTAAATAATTTTTGAAATTTTGTTTGCCATACCCGGGACATGACTCCATAAAAAACTTCCCTGACTTTAATTGCATACTTAAAGGTCCACCTTTAAGTATACAATAAGGATATAATCCTATAAGGATAAAACCTCTTTAACAATCTTGATAAATCAATCATGAAATCTTACATTATTTTAATCATTAACAAAAAATTATACCTACTTAACCTTAATCTAAAAATTTTTGAGAATCATTGGATGTATACTTTTTAATTGTCAACAATAAACTATTTAATCACGTGCCTGCTGAATTATAGAAATATCTTGCAGTGTGAAAGCTTCAACCATTTGTTTTGTATGAGGGTTGAATTTTTACCCTGCGTTTAATAATACAGTTGGAAGGGACCTGACATCCTATCGATTACTTTGTAATAGATTCATAGACTGGTAATAGAGAAAAGAGGTCACTATGTCTTTTGAATTAAAAAACACAAAAAATATTTCTACAAGCAACAACATATTTTTTTTCTCTATCACTTTCATTTCCAACTCATTTTCTTACGAGCAATGTTATATTAAAATAAATAAATCAGTATTCTTGGACATTTAACACAACGCCATCTAGTCTCAAACTAAGCAAAGTACTAAGAAAACTAGAAAACTAGTAAACATACTTAAACATACCTTTTTTGTAAACACATACATACTATAGATAAATTAACACCAAGACAGTAGTCATCACATCATAATTTTCTACTCGAGGGGATTGAACTCACACCCTCCGAGGTAATAAACCATTGCTGTATGCACTGCGCCAATCGGGTCAAAAGACAAAGATTCAATATACAATCAACAATGTCTCAAAATTTTTTTGTTTATCTTCACAATTATTTTTACGAAATTACTTCTAATGTGTCTTTTTGATATCAGTCACTGAATATATTTTTAAATTACAAACCGATTACCAATCCACTACAAGATTTAATATTAACCGTATAAACTTTCAAACATTACCAAAGCGTGGCTAACGCTGAAAAACTCAAGTATTAACTTGATAAACTACCGCCGAAACGATCAAACGATGTCATCAGTCTGAAGTGTTCATTCCACATAAAAACTAAAAACTCAGCTTGGGATTAACGACGCCCGAACATAGTTTTACGAAGTCAAAAAAAAATCACACGTTACATTATAGTATCAAACTGATGGTCATAGTATGGGAATTGGTAAATTGAAATTAGAATTATAAAAATATTAGCCTGCGGTTACACCCGCGTAACCTCTGATCAAAGTAGCCTATAAGTTAACCCTTTCATAAGTAAGGGCTGAGAATAACCATATAAATGTGTACCAATTTTCATCTTAATCGGTTCAGTAGTTTTAGCATGAAAAAGTAAAAACATACATCCTACATCCTCACAAACTTTCGCATTTATAATATTAGTAGGATAATACAGTTTATAAACGTACCTTTGTAACTTTGAGTTAATTTTTTGTAAAAGAAATCACTTCACCAAGTTTCATCAATTTTAAATTATTCTTTGAAGAAATCTCAAAAAACATCTTTCAATTCTATCCTCATAATTTACAATTTAAGATCCTTAACATTTATTAACACATACATCAATTCATAACTTGTATTAATAAATTAAAATGCACTTTCATCAAGAGTTGTAAATCATATAAAATGTGGAAACCAAATATGAAATTTGAATAATGATTAGCTAGCCCATCATTTAAGAAACTTAAAAAAAATAATGTTTGAGACTGACAGGCATAAATTTTTCTACTTCCCAGAAAGGCCTACGAGGAAGCTGTTATTCCTAAAAGCCACGCTGTACCCAACAATACTTTTCCTAACAAAAGTATGTCTCAAAGTTAGCGATCAGCTGTTATCCCACTCGAATGGGTCTCATAACTCAAGCGCGGACACCAGCAGAAAACAAAATGGCGCTCACCAAATTTCCAAAATAAAACTCGATTCTCTGCGAAGTGATTTAAAAACGGGCTTACAAACTGAGCGGCCATATTTTAGACTTTGATACAGATAAACTGGTCTACGCCGGTCGATATTTCCTTGGGCCGAGCTATTTTTCTATTTTAGACTATAAAATATTGTTGAAGTACATTGAAAGTAAGGGGGTGAAGGAAAATATTTTAAGGTTTACTTATTATTATATATTTTTTCGGAGCTACAATATCAATAAGTCGAATCTCACTTATTGATATTGTAGATTGACTATTCACCGCTATCGGTTTGTAAATGTTAAATGATACTATTTCTTGTAATTGCGGCTCACTGTAAAATGCGTATCTCCATTCCTTTGACTATGATATTTATTTTATCTTCAATCGTTTTCCGTTGGGGTTATAAAACTCGTCATAATTTACAATTAAATTAAAATTAAATCTGAAATTAATCGTTGTAAGTAGGTAATACAATACCCAAAATACAGAAGTATTATCGAAATCACAAAGTTATATATATAAGCATTCAAAATATCACTCCAATTGGTCGGTATTTGTATATCTGTAACATGAACAGAGTCTACATATAGCGCCTGCTTAGCATAATCATCCGATCTGACAGCTGTCAACGAGCGCGCCAAAATGTGAAAAAGCGCGCGCCATTCGAATCTGGAATTCGAAATCCAGGTGTTTTATCGTCAACACGCTTTCAGAGAACACTTCAACAATTTCGCGGGCTCGTGGGATCAAGACAATGTGAATACGTGACTCGGTTCCGACATCCGACCACTTTAAAAAGACCTTTCGTTTCCTCCCCCACAAATATAACGGGTGCTTTAAAACGTCTAATAGCTGTTTTAAGAGCTCTTTTAAATTGGTCAGGTACGGTTAGAATGCTATGACGTTTGCTAAATGCTGAGAGGAAATTATCGAGAGATTCGAGCTCGGTTGTGATTCTTGGTGATTACGTTTAATTAGATACTTGGGGGATCCCATATTCAGGCCGCTGCTAAATTAAGGCCTTAAGCTTGGTAGGTATTAATTAATATGTGATCTGTGTTGTAAGCAATAAGGTTGATTATTGATATACCAAAACATTAATTACAGATCTAACAAGATTATCTTAAAGGAGAAAGCGTGACTGACTAACATAGGGTCTATACTAAAATAGGTCACAAATTGTTAAACCTAGTATACCTGGACGAAAATACCATATTATTTCTTAAAATGTTGTCTTACAAACATGTATATTTTTGAAATATCTCAATTTCGTCTTTTTATGTTGTTTATTCCAATTCAGATTTAACGACTGTAAAAAATATAAATTACGAAAGAAATTTTCACTCCAATAGTTTTTGATGTTTCACTTACCAGCAATTACTATTAAATTACACCAAATAAGCAATCACAAGCCAAATAAAGATCAAAGAATATTAGAAATTGTTATTCCAAACATATTATACGTATCAATACATAAGTTGGTTGGAAGACAGAGAAAATGGTACACCATTATAGACGTTACGGGAAGGTAAGAAGGAGCATAATGGGGTAATAATTTAGACATAATGATCAATGAGGAGGGATGTATCACAAAAATATCCGTTACGTAAGCAAACATGAATGTGCCTTAACGAGCTACTGTGAAGAGGGAGTCACAGGGAAACCACGTTTATACCACACGATATTATTGTCGAATCGTATTATTCAAGAGATAATTCTTACAGTTGAAGTAGCTAGAGGAAAAATAGAGATTTGTCTTAGCTTAGAATAGAGAATTGTAATTTGGGTAAAATCCTGAGAAAACTGAAAGTTTACAAATTAGTCTGAAATTTGTTGCATAAATTACAGTAATTAGTCAATTAAAAACAGCATTATAGATTGGGGAATTACTAAGTTTTACTTTGTATTAATTTTGTAACTTTTTGTTCGAGAAAAAAACAAAAACTAAAATAAACTCCGCTGTTTTACCCGCGTATATCTCTGTAGGAGAATACCTGTTCGGAATAAGAACTATCTTATGTCCTTCCTTGGGTTTAAAAGAATCTCTGTACAAAATTTCATTTAAATCGTCCAGTACTTCAATACAAACAAACAATCAAAAAATTAAATCTTTCCTCTATATAATATTAGATGTATGAAAAGAATAAAAAACATCGTGTCGATATCGTATCCTCTAAAAGCGCTCCCAGCAAGGGTGGCACCAATTACAGGCTGCGATAATATAAGTCTAACGAACGATACCGGTGTACAGTAAACATTTTTCTGTTTACCGCTATCCGCCACGCTTGTTTTCATTCTATTTACAAATTATAGAGGCCATTTATAGCTGACGACATCGTGTCTGTAGATAATTATGGTATCTTTTAGTAGCTAAATATTGATCATGTTTTTCGTCGATAGCTAGTTTTTTCTCGTGACTTTGCTACGGGTAAGTGAGATGACATTTTAAATAAAATACTTTTTAAAGGATTTTAAACGCGGTTTATTATACATTATTTTACATTATTATTTAACCCGACGTTTCGAGCACTTTACAGCGAGCTTCTTCATGAGTGTTTCAAAAGTTGTGTGTCTACCTCTACTTATTTCCACGAAGATGGTTTTTGGAAAATGGGTTTGCATTTTTGTAAAATTGACTTACAGCGTCCTCTTGTCTTTTGGTATGCCTGACATGAAGTTTTAAATTTTTTATTAGTGGATCCCATATGTTAAAAATACCCAAACCATCTTCTATTGACCGTGATCACGTTAGCTGTAAAGTGTTCGAAAGTTGGACTAATAATAATGTTTAATATGTATGATTCTTTAAAAAGTATTCTAGTTAATAATATGAAAAGTACTTGCGTTTAAACAAACACCAGAAAAACAATGTCGTTATAAATGAAGTTCAGATATAAAGTAGATTTGTACCAAAAAAGATTTTTGTAAAAAAGAGTTTAATTCTATAAAAAATTATATGTACCAAAATTATTCAAAGAAATTAATTAAATGAGACACGTTATAGCCCCGATTGACCAGAGCAACACCCAACTCAACATGACTGTGGTACTCCTGGGTCACACGTGCTTTAAAAATATTTATGTTAAAAGTTTTTTAAGAAGCTAAGAGATTGCTAAGAGTTTTTTTGATGTTTTAAATTAACTGTTCGATATAAATTAAGAAAACAAAATATCCCAATTTAACAATTCATCCTCCATTATGCATAAAGTAGATTTTCTTTTATATTTCTAAATCTTATGCCTTAAAATTGTCCCACAAAATCGGCGTCCTTTAATTCAAATTCATTGAAAAAAAAGTCAATTAACCTTTCTTTTACATCAACAATTAATTATTTATCATGTAATGAAATAGTAATATTGCTTTATAAATAAATTAAAAAAGACACGTTATGTATCCCCGATTGATCGGAGCAACACCCAACTCAACATGACAGTTGTACCCCTGGGCCGCACGTGCTTTAAAATACGAAATAAAATGGTGTAAAGAGAATTTATAAAGACCTCTGCGGTTTCAGTAACGATAGTTTAACATTATTTTTGTTTAAAGAAAAGGAAAAAGGAAATAATTAATAATTTGAAACTAAAACATACATACCTTGAAATTGTCCTTTAAAGTTTTTAATCTGAATCTATTTTTTTAAAAGAAATCGTTATAGAAGCTGATTGTATGACACAAACATTCTTATAACACAATCTATTTGCATTACGCTGTAAAGTTAATAAAGTTACACAGAAATTAATTAAAAAGGATACATTATATACATTCGATTGAGCGAAGAAAACTCAACCCAAAATGACAGTTGTATCCCTGGGTCGTATGTACTTTTAAACATATCAGGTGTTAAATGTGAAATAAAGTGGTGTTAAGAGAATTTTTATAAGAGCCTCACACTCCTATGACTAAAAAATTTAAAACTATTTTAATGTAAATTTCAAGAAAAGTCAAAAATTGAAAACTTGTAATTGCTAACCTAGTTATAACTAACCATGAAACTGTCGTCAAAACATGTCAATTTAAATCTTATTTCCTTCAAAGAGAACAATATTAAACTTCGTTTCAAAACTACAATTTTTTCAACATGTTGGATAATTAATTTAGTCAGTAATTTAGTAAAAATGTTAGATAGAAATTAATTAAAAGGACACGTTACATGTATCCCCGATTGGGCAGAGCAATATACCCAACTCAACATGACAGTTGTACCCCTGGGTCACACGTGCTCTAAAACATATTTAGTGGTAAATTTTTTTTAAGAAGATAAGAGATTACTAAAAGATATTTTAATGTTCTAAATAACTATTAGACTAAATTAAGAAAAACATTGTCCCAATTTAACAATTCATCCTCCATTATGCATAAAGTAGATTTTCTTTAATAACTTTAAAACTTTATGCCTTAAAATTGTCCCACAAGATCGGTGTCTTTTAATTCAAATTCTTTGGAAAAAAAGTCAATTAACCTTTCATTTACATAAACAATTAATTCTCTATCATGTAATGAAATAGTAATATTCCTATGTAATTTAATTAAAAAGGACACGTTAAAAACAGAACAAATATTATATCCTCGTATCAAATCTACAATTTTTCATCATTGTTCAATAATCAATTTAGTCAGTAATTTAGTAAAAATGTAAGATAGAAATTAATTAAAAAGGACACGTTACATGTATCCCCGATTGGGCAGAGCAATATACCCAACTCAACATGACAGTTGTACCCCTGGGTCACTCGTGCTCTAAAACATATCGGGAGGTCATTGCGAACTAGTGCCAAAGAGAATTTATTAGTATGTGCTTTTAGTGGTTTCAATTAGTTATTTTGATTTAAAGTAGGACAAAATGTTGATAAATTAAGTTCAATCTCGATGTTCCTCTTATTAATACCAAAATCTTCATAACCCAAATTATTTAGAGTATAAGATTATTATTACCTGTTCTTATTCTATTCCGACTCATTTCGTTGTCAACCTTTTTATAAGAAGCATGTTCAGACAATATCTTCAAAAAATAATATAATTTTTACTTACTTAAAGAAACATTCTAATAATAATAAATATTTTTTTATGGACTTTTAACACGTCCATATTAAGCAAATCTTGTACTATGGAAACTAGATAACTGATAGTCATACTTAAACATACTTTTTTGTAAATACATACATACTATAGATAAAGTAGCACCCAGACAGTAGAAAATTACAATGTTCATCATATAATTTTCTACTCGTGGGGATCGAACCCACACCCTGAGACCATTGCTATATCCACTGGGCCAATCGGGTCATCAAATAGGTAATGGTCACATAGGTCACAATTCAAGAAATGAATTGTGCTAAGAATATGTTATGAAGAAAAGTTGCATCTTCTATTTATATTCCCTTAGATGTCAATAATATAGTCCTACATCATTAATATTTTGCCCATACCCCCACACAAACATCTTATTGTGGAGGGTAGATCGAAAATTCGACTTCAAAGGCACAAAGGTGTGACGTCAGCGGATCCCGGACAATTACCCGTAATGAGGATCCGTATCCCGTATCCTGGGCACTTGATTGCCGGAGTGATTTGTAAAACGTGACTTAGATTTGAATATTTGGGTTTGAAAAAGTACGATACTTACTCCCGTACTCTTTGACTCCCGTATTCTAAGACGTTACCTTAATTTTACTTCCATTCAGGTTATGTCAAATATGACGTATGATAACTTTAAATCGAAAATCCATGACTGAAGTCATATAAAAATATACTATTTTAATAAATAGATCTCACGAATGGAGGTGTTGAATTTTCTCTTCCGAAATTTTCTTAACGTGAGTGGACGTGAGTTAGTAGAGTTTTTTCCGACTCAGAATGTAAATTTTCGTTGACAGAGGTTGAGTGAAGTCGAGGAATGCTGGAGATACATATTAGAATGCGGGTGTTAAATATCAAAAAGTTTTTTTCTACTATTTACCAATGTTTACTTGGCTTTTGCTCATTTATTGAAAACTAAACAAATGTTTCTATCAAAAAGTACATTCACTTTTTAAAATTGATTTGCTATTTATATACATATAAATATACAGCAGTTCTGAAATTTAGATCAGTAAAAAGTATCAGAAACTTGGAATTGCTATAGAGATTTAAACCCCGGAAAAATCTTGATTTACCTTTAAGAACATAGCACTGAACCAAACTAGCAGATTATTTTTCTTTCTGTCCATATTTAACACTTCGCTTCCTTAGTATAATGTTATTTACCGAGCAGAAGTGTATGTTTGTATGTAAGCATGAAAACCTCTGTCCCTCATTACAACTTTCTAATGACAGTTTTGTATGAAAACATTACAAACATACACATAAAAATGTTTTCTCAATTTGGTGACATTTGATTGAATTACAATCAATCAATAGATTGATTGAATGAATAAATGAATAAATGATAACTTTATTGCATCCACCAATCAATTGATTTGATTCCTTAATAATAAAAACAGTGAAAACCATGGCACCTTAAACAAAACTTGCAAACAGTAAAGATAAAATTTTCTTCTCTAAGTTCGTAAAGGTAATTCCCACGGTTGGACAAACACACAGTATTCGTCTTCATTATTACTAGACGATATAAATCACGGCTAGTTCTCGCAGGATATATTTTTATTTAACACTTTCCAGTCAGATGAGAGTGACCATGAGTTTAGGATTTTGAAAAAAAAAATATACTCGGATATTTTTAAAAACCTTGTTCTTGAATCCTTTCCTCTAACTATAAACACACTTAGATAATTTTTTTCCAGATAAGACCATGCGGATAACTGATGCTAAGGACTGCTAAACATTTAAAAAATAAAATTAATATTCTCGAATATTTGACAAAACACTATCTTGTCCTAAACTAAACAAACAAACACACAACAACATTTTTTTATACGGAATCTTCTTTAATTGTCAAATTCTCAGCTTTTTTTAAGCTAGGTGTATGATCATGCGGTATACCTGATGCTAAGCAATTACCACAGAGCGTGCTTTGCAAGCCTTTTTAGGAAAGAGGATTAAAAAGGATTTAAAGAAGGATAAAAAGTAGAGGAATAGGACAGGAAAGAAGGGAAAATCATCGGTGTACAGGCCTCCGGGCCCCCATACGAAACTAACTGCTTCACGACGATCTTCTGTGGAGAGTGGTAACTTTTCCGGTGAGAATTAGGCCCAATTCATACATAAGCAATGCTCGGCCTCACTGTTAAAAGTTTTTCTATATTACACTAGGTGAATCGCACGGCTTCGCTCCCGTAACACAATTCTATATATAGCATATATTCCTCGTGAATAATGTATCTTTCGAAAGGTGAAAGAATTTAAAATCGGTAGTTAAAATAGTTTTTGAGCCTATTCGTTACAACCAAACAAACAAAGTCCCCCTTTATAATATTAGTGTAGATTCAACATGGTCACCCTTTTAGCAGTAGATAGGAACCAGGGTATCTTTGTAAAGCGTCACAAATCATAAGGCGGAATTCCTAAGTTACCGCGAAACGTACTTCACTATATAAAAATACGCTCCGTCTTTCCGTTTGCGCTTTTCAAATGACTCGAGAATTCTTGGAAGTGAGATATTCGTTATAACTTTTATATTGTGTGTTTGATTTTGTGAGAAATATACAGTAGTAGGTAATAATCTCTGTGGCTTTTCATCAACTTGTTGGGCTTTGAATATATGTAGAGAGAAAATGTATCTAGTTTTTTTATGATACTGTCTATCAGAGCATATAGTTCGCCTGATGTTAAGCGACTGATCGCAGCTTATGAATATCTACAACATCGAAGTTGCAGATGCCTTGCTGGTTTGAAGGAAGGAGGATAAGGAGAGGATTAATGATGGGAGTGGTACAGAATAGGAGAGAAATGGGATGAGTAGATGAACATGAATCTACACTCTCTCTTACGGTTTTTGCTTTGATTGTATGAAAATTGCAATTTTGGGGTAGTTCATAAGTGTTCATTTCTTGTGTATTCCACGCTCAAGATATTCCCATTTTAATTTTCACCTATTCATATAAACATCTAAATAAACCCCATAAATTCCTTACACGCTATTCCAATATCTCAAAATGTTGCATTGAAAAACACTCAAATTGTCACAAACATCACGGGGGTGTTTCGAGATGTATAAATAGATGTAATGTGAGGGAAATCCCTCATCATTTCAATATTAAGTGGCGATATGACGGAGAGCTAAGGGATATGGCACATTGATATTTATTTTAAGATATCTAAACGGATTTTTGTAACGTTTATAACGAAACTGAGGCATTGTATCTTCCGACGAAATTAAAATAATAGGGCCTATTTTAATAATGTTGTTATATTATAAAATACTAAACGCGCCCACGGTTTAACCCATGTTACTTCTGATCGGGAATTCAAAGTAGCCTATATGTTATTCTGAATTACCCTAATTATCACCAAATTTCGTCATAATCGGTTCAGTAGTTTTTGCGTGAAAGAGTAACAAACATACATACATCCTCACAAACTTTATGAAATATTTACTATTTAACTTGCACAAACACGTGAATAATTTTGAACTCTATCATTGAATTTTTTATGATATACACAGCAAAGAAGCAGGTGAAATTCGAAACACCGGTAGAATCGCAAGTATTCTGCCAATCTCAAGGGAATGTAGGGAAGAGATGCATTTTGATTCTGGGAACAAATCGTAGAAATGGCATATATAGGCATAATACGGGTGTATTAAATCCAAAAACATTCGTGCAATTACTTTTAAAAGAAATAATAAAATCCCAAAATAAATTCAACTTAATTTGAGCTATGGAAATTCATGCGCCAATTTCTTTTCTTTTTTTGGGTACCTAAAAGGAAAAAACGAGACCTTATTACTAAGCTTCTGACTGTCTCAATGTCTGCACTGAACTGTTTTACGTTGCCATTATAAAAACAAGTACTAAATAAAAATAAAAAATTTTCTGGTAAGGAACCCTTCGTACGCGAGTCCGACTCGCACTTGGCCGGTTTATTATTAAAATAAAAAAATATATAACAAAAGCAATAATACAATATACCTTATATGATTAATTACTTTCTTTTTTTAAAAGTAAAAAAAAAAATATTCAATGAAAACGCATCTTTACTCATGACGTACGATACATTAAATAATTTAAAAATAAACAGGGTGTTCCACAGGCAAATGTAATCGAACGGTACGAGTGTAGCGACGAACGTACAAACACCGCATTCAATTACCTGCCTCAGGCACTTCCAGTATTTTTGGAGTGCAAATAAACCGTAATACAATCTTGCATCTCAGGATCGTTACGCCAACATGTCGGAAAGGGGGAACCAAGTTGTGATCAAATGGTTTGATATCATTTTAGACCAAATAGGTTTAATACAAGCGAATATCCTACTACTATTATAAAGGCGAAAGTTTGTAAGTATGGATGTATGGATGTTTGTTACTCTTTCACGCAAAAACTACTGAACCGATTGTGATGAAACTTGGTATACATATAGAGAAGGGTTCAGAATAACATATAGGCTACTTTTAATCCCGGAGTTGCCATTTAATCAGAAGTTACGCGGGTAAAACCGCGGGGTACAGCTAGTCATACAATAATATCGAGGCTTCCCATAAGTAGTAAGATATTTTTTTTTTTTTTTTTACGAGGGGAAATGCCTTCGCATACCCGGCCGTCTGGGGAAACGACCGGGTTATGTCGGACTTGCACCGACTAAAACCCCTCGATGTTCCTTCACACACCTTGTGGGGGGCTCACGGGCACGCCGTAGCATTCTTCCGCGAACCCCCCGGTGTCGGCCGCTTTTCGCGGCCCCTCCGCGAGAGCAGGATGGA
>LQNK01001636.1:0-21937 GCA_001586405.1 Phoebis sennae | reverse complement strand
AAAAAAAAAAAAAAAATAGCAAGGCTTGGTAGCCCTATTACTGACTTGCCTCTAAATAAAATTTGACCAGTAAAAGGGATCTACCATCCGCCAAATTCAATATTCGGATTTATATGCCAAACTGTAATCAGTCTCCGAGCGCATTTGTGGTAGAAAAACTTAAGAAGTACCCATTCATGTAAAAATATTCATTGAATTAGCTATTAAAAACACAGAATTCTTTAGAAAAAATAATGGTAAATCCACTGATGTTAATAATAATTAAATTAAAAGTACATGTGATAACTTGAGCCTGTCCAAAGCGAATGTGTTTATCACAAGTGGATATTATAAATTATAACCACCAAAACTTAATTCCATTGGTTAATTATAACCGCGTTGCGAATTTGAATAATACTTCCATTAATTGTATTGAAAGTATTTACAGCCTCTATTACATGAGAAAACGCATACTACTATGCGACATAATTTTCACGATATTAGGGGTCAAACGTCTATAAATAAAAATCCATAAATTGCAACCATGCAATAAGTGCCCCAGATGGGGCACGAGTGGGGTCACGTGACTGCACTGTATTACCGGCCCAGTCTAGCCGGAGACCCCAAGGTTCTTATGAAATATATTTATAGGTGCAATGGGAAGAAATTTCGCACATAGGTATGCATTATTACAAACATTTTGTGCCTCATTTTTTAATATTTTTTTTGTATGAAACAAACGGAGTATGCGATTCATCTGATGTTAAGTGACAGACCGCAGTCCATGAACATCTACAACAGCAAAGTGTCGCAGATGTCTTGCCGGCTTGAAGGATGGGGAAAGAGAATTATTGATGGGAAATTGGGCCAGGAGTAGAACAGGATGGGAGAGAAATGGGATGTTGCCAATACAGGCCTCCGGGCACGAAACACAGTGCAATACTGTTTCACGCCGATCTTCTGCTGGGTGGTGGTACTTACACTGGAGCGAGCTTGGCCCAATCGTGCAAGGTCCGGCTCCCACTCTTTTTTGCTGCAGATGTTATGAAGCAGAATTACCCTCTGTCGTCTCTTACGACACCCAACCTTTTTTCAAATTTCACAAATCGTGCAACCACTTTCATTTATTAATTTTTTCATTTATTCATTTTATTTTGCACAAAACATGGTTTACGAGTACATGGTGTTAATACAAATCACATTAATTAGTTTCACATGTTTTGCCGTTCTTTATACGGCATGCAAAATTAAAAAATAAGAAACATTACAATAAATCCTCCATAATTATTATAGCATAGTAAACACTATATGATTTTAGCACCGTGGTATTATTAAAATCAATAATCGTAGATATAAACTGGTGGATTCAGACATCACGTGCGGCCACTACGTCACGGGACGCAGCGTCTGCAAATATGTTGCACAGGGAATTCTATCGTGAACACCGCCATAAGCAATATATTAATATGCTATTCTACTAATACTAAGCAGATAAAACTGTTGTTTAAACGTGCTAATCTCTGTCACTGGTCAATTGGTTCTATTTTTGGATCGGTAAATCAATATTAAAAAGATCCGTTTCTGATGCGATGCAATTCTCATTTTCGCCAAAATTCAATTATTCCTCGTAGTTTAGAATTTGGCCCTGAAAATCCTCTTGAAGAACCCACTATATATTTTTAGTATAATCTAGATGCTGCCCGCGATTTGCTCGCATTCAGGGAGTATAGATCAAGAGAGAGTGGTGAAATTTTTATACACCAGATGTTAAGTTGAAAGAAACAAAAAAGAATACATTGTAAAAACCGTCCTCGTAACTTGTGGGCGTTTATGGGCGGCGTTGATCACCTAACACCAGGTGACTCGCCAGCTCGTGTGCCCCCCTTATACCATAAAAAAACCGTATTCAAATCAGATAAGAAGATTTCATGTGATCCACGCAAAAAATACAGACAGAAAAAAACCTAACCACTTTTTGTTCTACATCGATGAAGTAAAGCCCCCTTCAATTCTTTTTTAAATATCCTTAATGTCAGTCATGTCAAACAGTTTTATTATACGTATATATAGATCTTATTCTATAAGCCTCATTCTGTTTAAGAGTACACACGACTACACCTCTAAGTATACCATAAAAATTAGCATAAACCACACAAAAGGTGTTATAAGCACCCACCCAGTGCCCCGCGTGAAGTGCGGTTGCAACCTTAGCTAATTCGTACGTCACTGGCTTATTAAGTTGAAGCTTAAAGCCTTAAATGTTGCTCTTAAATATGCATGACGACTGTATACAGGATGTCCTTTTTTTAGAAAGAAAGAAAGAAAGAAAAAGCATTTATTCCAGAAACTACTAATTTTTACACTAAACTATTAACCTATCTATTCTAAAAATTAGAACTTAGTTTTACGATATTAACTTTTTTAGAGTGAGGAAGTCGGTTTTATTTTTTGGCAAAAAGTTATTATTTCTCCCTTTTTAGTGTCCTGTGAAGGGTAATCACATCATCTAGTCATAATTCAATATATACATCATTAAACCTTAACCGTACAGCTTATTCTGTTGATTTTCGAGGAGTTCCCTGGAATATCTTCCACATGGATGATCAGACTTGATTTGATATGTGACCACACTGACACCATACTCTTTCGAATGCAAAAAGAATTTTCCAAATCAGTTGATAAACGCCGGAGATATGCGGTAACATACATAAAAAATACGGTCGAATTGATAACCTCCTCCTTTTTTTAAAAGTCGGTTAAATTTAAACATTATTTTATTCCAGATAACCCTCAAATGTTACTGAAAATCAGCGCAGTTTATGCATAACACCGCAGCAATTGCTGAGTACCGCCTGTTTCACTTGCAGGCAAACACTTTAATTTTTGCTACTTTTTTTTTAATTGTATTTTCCCAAAATTTATTGAAAATTTATTTATAGAAAAAAAATTATTTAAAACAATTGTGTATATACATGGTGATTTAAAGAAAAATACATAATATGCACTCAGCTGTCACCAAAAAGGTCCAACCTCAGCATCATGCTGGCTGCAGGTAACCAGCGCTGGTCTTCCGTTTGGAAGTTCCATGTACTACCAACAAACTCAATGAAATTTTGTAAACAAGTCTCGTAGATACACGTGTCCATTTTTGAAATTAAATTAAATATATCTTTATTGCACACACATTAAATAAAAGATACAAAGAAAAGAACTTAAATCCAATAATAGTGGCAATAGGCGGCCTTATTGCTATAAGCAATTTCTTCCAGGCAACCAAGCGAAAGCGAAAGACATAAAATTGCTGAAGGGTAGAGTGGTGCAGACAATAAAATAAGAGATAGAAAGATATAAAAAAAATAAAAGAATATAGAATACTATATTTTTTTCCCTAATTTTTTTGCAGGAGCACTCTGTATACAGTCTGTTCAGGGACACGGATAAGCATCGTGTTTCAGTTGTGCAGGTCATTGCCACGGCCACGGGGTGCTACAGACAGACGGCTGTATGATTTATCGATTTTATCCACTCCACACCTTCGACTAACGGTGTTATCGGATTTATTTCACATTTTTCAGGCGATTTTTGGATGTGGCAACAAGAACCGATTTAATACAGGGTGATTGAACTGAGGTTTAAATGGTTTAAAATTTTGGCGCCTGCAGGGAAATTTTGGACATGGCAACCTTAATCAAAAGTGAATTCGTGAATGTGGCAACTCTCTTCAGATGTTGTCATGGCAATTTGTTACGGGTAAAAAAAAGTGTAATCCAAAAAATCGACAAATATATAAATATTCACTGTATAATTGTGAAGATCAAAAAATGTTAATTTTTACAGTGCTTCGAGTTTTTAATTATTGATTTGCCATCCTCAACTCCATAAAATATTTTGTTCATTTTCTTACACTAAGACAACAATTTTCTGTCAATCATTTTGTATAAGCAAGGTTGAAAACTCTTTAAACAAAAAAAATAAGTCTCGTTTTGTTTATATATAAAAGCAATGCAGTCTTGGAAAACCTCAGGATACTAGGACATTTCAGATACAATTAACGGGCACCTTATGAAAAAGAAGTATAACTACCAAATAAAAAAAACATTGCAAATTCATAAAACACCTATAAAATACAACCAATGAAACAAATGCAAATCAACACCTACTCATTTAAAGAATGCAAAACGTCTGCACCAGACAAAAAACTCATAATTAGCGCTTAAGAACAAGACGGTGGGAGATCCCAAACGTATAAATTACCAGAGCGGACCAAGCTCCAGTCAAATGACTCCTTTGTGAGGAAAACGTAAAAAAGCGGAGCCTTTGTCAGCGTTATACGAAATTTAAAGCGACTCGAAAGTTTGTCTTAAGAAAGCGCTCGATAGCATATTTCATTATTACACCTTTAAATATCTTCAACGGTGAGATTTTTAGCTCTATTTTAATCCTTTATAAAGCATGCAAGCATTTTATTGGTTGTCAACCTCACACATTGTACCAAAATATATTTTATGTGTAAATACACCCTTACAATTTCGTGCTCAATTACACTAAACATATATACACTATATCACTATACGTATGTATTAGTCCTATGTCCGAATTTATTATGAGTACTTTTTTCAAAGAAGGCAATCGGAGCATGTGGTTCAGCTGTGTGATGTGACTGCAGCCAATCAAAGTGTCGCAGATGCCTCCCTTAAAGGAAGGGAACGAGATAAGGAGAGGATTAATGATGGGAAATTGGGAGAGGAATATAACACGATGGAAGAAGAATCTCAACAGAGACTATAGCCAGCTGCGCAGGAGATATTATAGTGCACAAGTGTACGCGCGAACACAGGTACACTCTCTATTCCTTTACTTTCACAACCCGGAGAGACCCGACCGGAGAGAGATCAGGCGCAGGACCGACGGCTTTTAATACTCTCCGAGGGTGTTCCAACACCGCCAACTTCCACACTCAGGGCTGTTACTGAGATTTCTTTATCAGAAAAATCCCAAATTTTTTTAGCCCCACCCGGTATTCGAATCAGAAACCCGGTCTGTAGTCAAAGATGCAATCACTAGACCAGTGATTCCCAAAGTGGTCTAAATCGACCCCTAGTGGTCTATGACAACCTGCAAGGGGTTACGTCACCGAAAAACAATTAACATGTTTTTTTACTACTTACTTTATACGTCAATATGAGGTAAATAGGTCTACCGAACACGGAAAAACATAGCAAGGGGTCTTCAACACAAAAAAGTTTGTATAACTCTGCACTAAACTAACGAGGCAGTTGACTTTTTTACCTGATCCTATACACTGTATACTACAGAGAGACATCACCAGGTAGCAGGTAATCAGAATATACCCAAGATAAGCAAAGCCGTTGGTCTGGAACATTTTAACGGTAATTTGGGAGCAGTCGACTGGCGAGATAAACCCTCGAAACAGATTTAAATACACCATTAAACGGAGACACAAATATTGTTCCTAATCTATTCGTTTGTTAGCGATGCCGTCTGGATTTACCCGATATAAACAACCAATTTTTGGAATGCAACTATAAATACTATAAGCAAAGCTTGTACTATGGACACTAGAGAACTGATAGACATAGTCAAAGATACTTTTTTTGTAAATAAATACGTACATACTATATACACCGAGACAGTAGAAAATTATAATTTAATCACATAATGATTTTCTACTCGTGGGAATCAAACCCACACAAGGGTGGGCGCCGAAGGCGGCGCAATAGAGCATTACTACATCCACTGCGCGAATTCAGTCGTCAAAAATAATGATTGACTTCAGTGAGTTATCAAAAATATTTCCAAAAAAAATGTACAAATAAATCCTGCAGTTTTTAAGATGACATAATAGAATTATCTCTATAATATTAGGAGACATTGTTTTCAACTCGATAGTAATGCAGGGTGCATTACTATCGAGTTGGAAAAATTTAGAAGATATATCCAAGGATGAATATGTAGAATTATAAAGAAACAAAGGTTATTATAATTGGCAGACACAAAATAATTATCAACCACTTAAAATAGAATTAAACACACAAAACTACAAATACGAATTTATATGTATAAGAATTTCGACCAAATTAGGTGGCAGGTGCTTCAAAACTAGTTGGGATCGAACCGGGGACCCTCGGGATCAGCTTTTGAATAAAGGTTAAGGTTCGATGTCGCCCACCTTAATACCGCTTACATGTAATAGAAATGTTGGGATTGCCCATTCTTAAATAATTTTGATGTTGCCTTAAATATTGGAAGTATATATCGGAATATATTCTTACATCCTTACTCTCCTTACTTAATATAATATAATATAAAGTGAAAGTAAATCTGTCCGTAGGTCTATCCTCTTCTAACCTTCAGCCTTAACCACTTCACTGATGACATTTTGTACAGAAATTGTTTGAAACCCAAGAAAGTACATAGCATAGTTTTTATCTTGGAAATCCCACGAAATATACGCGGGTGAACCCGCCCGGCATAGCTCGTATACAATATTTAAATATTGTTCTTTTCTAAACTTCATAAGCATCATAAACTGTTAATTCTACTGAGAAAATCTATAACCCCACTATAGATTGGTCCATCTAGTTTGGTGAAGTGCTTTAACGTTGTACATATCGCATGCAATTTTCAATAGGTTTTAGTAAATAACATGAAAACCAGCGGATCTTAATCTTTTTGACTGGCGACCCAAAATCTAAAAATATTTAAAGTCCACCCTGACATTTTATTCATTTTTCAGTGATATTAAAATAATAGGAGCAAATGTAGTTTGCTCAAATTACACTAATTTAACATAATATTTAAAAAACTACACTATTAACACTTGGGTGCTCACGCCGTCCTATGAAACGTGAGTGCTCGCGCCCGTATTTAAAATTATTTTTCGATTTTTTCAACATTTCGCGACCCATCTCAATACACCCCGCAAAACGCTGATGTAAACTCCCATTCTTCTCTCATCCTGTTTTAATCCTCTCCCATTTTCCATCATTGCCGTTGTACATCTACGACAGTACCCATGAACATCTATGACAGTTTTCTGTTGTAGATGTTCATGGGCTGCGGTCAGTCACTTAACATCAGAATCACATGCTCCGCTTGCCTGCTGTTGCAAAAAAAAAGGAATTAATAGAAATTGTAATCTTTGTGTAACATTTCTGGAAAATCTGTGCTTAAATAAAGACTATTTATTTGTCTTTTGAGCTGTCAGTACCAAGTTTGTCACAAGAGAAAAACATTTGCCAACAACGTAATTATAAATGCAAACAGAATCCGCAACTTTGCTGCACGTCTCACGCCTACAGCATCACAACTAATAAGGAAATAAAGCAATTTATTTAAAATTTAACTTTGATTAATTTGCGGTAAAGGTCTTAATAGATTACTGTCTTAAGTTTACGGGGTTAACGTAATTAAATGAAGATGAAAAATTAATATTTTCTTTGTGCTACCGATATTTTTTCGCTATCTTGATTTTAATATAACTAGATTTTTTTAATTTACAGAATGATCAAGGTAGGTAAATAATATATCTTATATGTGAGTTTATAGATGTCTTAGAAATAATACTTAAAATAAATAAAATATAGCTTGTGCCAACCATTGATAAATTTTAATTTATCACGAACTAATTGGAAATTTACACCCACAATAATTCTATAAATGCGAGAATTTCTGAGAATGTATGTATGTGTGTATGTTACCCTTTCACGCAAAAACTACAGAACCAATTAATTATAAAGAAACCTGGTATATATATAGGTAAAAGGGTTCAATATAACATATATTTTCTTAGCCTTAGTTTCATCATAATCTGTTTAGTCCCGTAGTTTTTGCGTGAAAAAGTAACAAAGACACACACATACATTATCACAAACGATGTATATGGATGTAAGGATATCCTAAAAACTTTAGTAGGATGTTGATGAAAAATTACTTTTACACGAGTGTTAAATTGTATATTACTGCGGGAGAACTCATTACACACACACACACACACACACGCACACGCACGCACATACAAAGACACACACGTGTACACAAACACACATACGCATACTTTTTTTAAATATTTTTATATGTACATATAAATTGTTAGCACAATAAAGAATTTATTAATTTATGATAGGATGTATATCCTTGAATGTATAAATGTTATACATATAAAACAAACGGGATTGTTACCACACTTATAACTCGAGACCTCTGGGCCAATTCAGAAAATTAGGACTTAGGACCTAGGAATGACATAGGATACTTTTAATCCTATGAATCTCACAGGAACTGGGGTGAAACCGGGGCATAGGTAGTTAATAATTTAAACGCTGGTTTTGATTTTACAAAAGTAGTAACTGAATATGGGTCAATGCATGCCTTTGTTAAAGTAACTCGAAGCTGTCACATACAAAATAAATTTTCAGTGAATTTCAGTACAATTTATACACTTATTTTCATATGGTTTATAAATGTACAGGGAATTATGTTTTAAACCTACATATTTATTTCAGGGATTGTATTGATAACTCACTAAATAAGAATTAATTCTGCTTAAATATAAATCTGAAAGATCGTATGTTTGAATGTTTGCGTTTTTGTGCGTCAATCACGTCCGAAATACTAAACGGATATTGATGAAATTTCGTGTACAGGTAGGCTATTAGCTGGATAAAGTGACATCCTGTTTTTTTATTGATCTATAGACACCGAATTTAATACGAGCGAAGCCGTGGGAAGCAGCTAGTAGCTTTTAAATAGAATTATTTAACAAAGGCTAAAATGTATAAAGATGCGAGAGAAGCCCTAGGCAAAAGTTAGTACATAGAAAGAAAAAAACATACATTACATACATGATATCATCATCATCACTACATAGTATAAAACAAAATCGCTTTCTTTGTCCCTATGTCCCTTTGTATGCTTAAATCTTTAAAAATACGCAACGGATTTTGATGCGTTTTTTTTTTAAATAGATAGTATAATTCAAGAGGAAGGTTTATATGTATGATAACATCCATTAAATAGTGGTGAAATACTGTTATTTTCGAGGTTTCTAATGTGATGTCGTTTATTATAATTTTTTTCCCTTACATTGCAAACACAGGCTAAACCCTACGAGATTTATCAAAATAATATTGTGATTTTTATATACAACGTTCACAGTTTTTCTGTAGTATAGTTCTTAGTATCAGCATTGAACCCGTGCGAAGCCGGGGCGGGTCGCTAGTATATGTATAAATATTTTATAAAATAAGCGCTGGTTTCGATTCACCAAAAGTAGTAACTAAATGTGGGTCAATGCGTGTCTTTGTTAAAATAGCTCAAAGCTTTCATGAACAAAATCATTTTTCAGCGAAATTCAGTACAACAATTTATTCGCTCGCTTTAATACAGTTTATAAAACATGCATAGAATTGTATTTATTTTCAAGTGATATTGTTACATTGCGGGATAGCTGTTAAGTATGATTATATGTATTCTTTAGAGTTGTACACGTAAATAACAATGTAATCAAAGGGGCTATTAGAAAGAGTAACTATCGAGTTTCTTGCCGGTATCTTCTCGATAGAACCGACTTTCCGAACCAGAGGTAAGGGTCCAGAATAACATATAGGCTAATTTAATCCCGGAGTTGCCACGGTATCAGAAGTTGCTTATATAAAGATACCAGATGTACAGTACACGTCTCAAAAACAGCCCAAAAAAAGCGCACAATTGAGTTTTTATATGCTTAAACAAAATGTATTCAAATCCAACGCGACCGATTTGTGACGTCACATGCGACCACTTTACCCGACGTGACACATTTTTTTATTAGCCTTTACGCTGCATTTATATTCCAGCGCTTGATAAAATGGAATAAATATAACATTGAGCAAGATTCCATCAAAGGCTTTGGATTTGTGCGCAGTAGAAATGAAAACCCACTTCAATTTTCCTAGTTTCCATGGGAACGGTTTAATAGTGCTGTAAAGGGAGGTATTTATATAAATAAACATTCCGTGAGCTTACCCGTGTAATAGAGTAGTTCTAGTATTTATTTTGTATGCTACAACAGGCAAGCAGAGCATGCACTTCAACTGATGAGGGGATAGGAAGAAGAAAGGCATCAAAAGAATAAAAGGATTAATGATTTGAAAGGAAATTGGGAACGGAGCAGAGCAGTTGGGAGAGGAATGGGATGGGATTACAGGCCTCTGACCTCCCGCTCACCATACGAAACACGGTACAATACTGCTTTATATCAATCTTTTGGTGGTGGTTACACTGGTACGAGCTTGGCCCAGCTCAATGCTTGTGCAATGCTCGACTCCTACTTTTATTGCTTAAAAGTAGGAATCGAGCATTAGATATAGCCTAATTTTTTTTTAATCGATCTGGTGGTTCCAAACATTTGAATTTATAGAAACAGACTTTCCGATGTAAAATATTAGTAATAAATTGAAAATAAAATCAATGATCTTTTGCGACTGTACATAGTTTTAAGGTTATAAATAAACTAATAAACAGTCACATAGAGGAAGTGATAATCCAGTCTACCCACTCTTCAGGTAAATCCCAGACAATAATTAATATCTTAATAAGTAGAGCCGTTTTGTCGCATTATACAGACGCACGCCCCGGCGGTACAAATAACCGGTGCATACATTAGACCAAGCAACCTGCATGATATCGGAAGATGCATGCTGTCTCCTACCCCCTTCAGATTACTGAGACAGAAATACAGAACACGTTCACTGCTTTATGCGGTCGTCTAGGCCTTACGCGTGACATTCCGTTAATGGGTTAATTGTTATGTGTGTCAGTGTAGCAAATAAATAAATAAATAAATAAATAAATAAGTAGAGCTGACAAAATCGCGCTTTTTGAATGGTATAGTTTTATCAAATATACATAATTGCTTTGCTTAATGACCCTACTTCAATGACATACTAAACAAAGTATGGGGCCGAATATGCACTGAACGTAAAAAACAGAAATTATTTACGAAAGAAGTACTTCCGTGTGGTGACGGGTAAAAATACATGTGTCACCACCCCATTTCTTCCCGTGGTTGTCGTCAGAGGCAAAAGAGTATAACATAGTTACCGTTAAGAGAGTGAGAGCCGAGTATTGCACGATTCCAGCAAGAGACTTTTACTTATAACTGGCGATCACTTACCATCAAGTAATTAACGACTTTACTACTACATAAAAACCCTTCAACTATAAGCAGTTTGATTTCAGTAATAAACCTTATTCGTAGCAAATCAACTAGAGTCAGTACTCAACCCTTAACGTTGGCAATAACAGCTTTACACGGCTGTAACAAAGCTATAAAGCCGCTAATAAAGTAAAAAACCTCGTCCGGTACAGCACGTAAACGCTTCTGAAAGAAAACATCGTAAACGTTTACAAGTCAAGTGTGGCGTGGGGTACAAGCTATGAGCTACAAGCGATTAATTGAAATGAATGTTCTTGTACTTAAGGGACATTTTTAAAATATTTGTTTGTTTATTTTAACTTAAAACATTAAAACTACCTATTATATCTTTGAATATTAAGACAAACAAACAGAACGATATATTTTATTCCATTAATTATAATACATTATGTTGGCAATCACTATCCTGCCTTCGCAATGTAATTTTGGCTAAAATAAATACTATATAAAATAATAATACATATATCATTACCAATTGCTTTTTTTACCAGCCAGATCTAGCAAAACATGATTTATATATGTTTACATATTATGGTGCAGTGCAGTGGTATGCAGTATAAAGGTTACAATTATACTTAAAGACACGAAAGTTTGCTACTGATAACATTTAATTAATAAAATAAATAAACAAATATACCTGGACATTTAACACAACGCCATCTAGTCCCAAACTAAGCAAACTTTGTACTATGGAAACTACATAGCTGATAGACATACTGCTGTATCCTGTGTTTATACAGTAGACATCGGAACATAAAGTACATTAAATTACCTTTATATAATTTGTAATATTCCCCGCTAAAATCCCATCAATTAAATCGCAGGTGAAAACTCAACACGAAGTTTCCAATCAGTGACTGTCACTTATTGAATTTTGTTGTGCTCACGAAAAGTTTCAATAATTCCGAGATCGGAAAACTTTATCAATTTCCGGGGGGGAGGGGGGATGGAAATTCCGAATGCCCCTGCAACTCAGTTAGAAACTTTACGTATGAGCCAATTAGCGAATTCTTGTTATGTTGTTTTTTAATTTAATACTCCGAACTTCATCTTTGGCTGGTAGAATTTTTCATTGTTGAATCGAGTTAACATTTAGTTAAGAGTATTTATGTGGAGGTCATATTACTTCTTATTTTGAAAATTTTGTTAAAAAGTAAGCTAGCTTTCCCGAAGTAGGTTGACTTTACTGACTTTCATATGACAACAAGAATTTGTGATTTTGTGAAACAAATCCGAACTATACCTACAGTAAAATTGATCTTTTTATAAATTATTTGAAATTTGATCATAGCATATAGTTTTTTGCGACCATTTGTACCCGTGGGTGTCGTAAGAGGTGACAGAGGGTAATACTGTTGCATAACATCTTCAACGATAAAAGAAAGATTTAAACCAACGGGACTGAACGAGTCGAGATATGAAAAAAAAAACACTTTATATTAATTTGATCTATTTAATCTATTCTATTATTATAAAGAGGAAACCTTTATATTTTTCTATGTTTGTCAATACAAATATAAACATATTCAATAATAGACTCAAAAACTACTGGACCGCATTCAAAATTTCTTTTACCATTATTTAGAGGGATGCCAAATCCGTACAGGCCATATTTTATCCCGGAAAATGCTAATATTATGCTACGGGAGCGAAGCCGCGCGGATCAGCTAGTATTTCATAAATTGAAATAAAAGGAATCCACATCTCCAGAGAGATAATTATAAAAATGTTAATAACATTGTTAATTAAGAAAACAAACGGACTATATAAACGTTAGGCTCTGTTAATGTAAGCGTAGGTCCATTGGGGCTATTGACTTAGGACCTGCCTTGAACCTAGATGAACCTGGCTTTATAGTTTGACGGCTTTATTGGACCTCTGGAAATTTTTTCCAGCTTTACTTTGCTGTTAAAAGAAAATAAGTGAGTTTAGAAATTAATGAGTTTGTAATTAATTTCAATTGACCAGAGTTAATTACAAACTGACAGAAACGTTGGAAGCTTTGTTGAACTTCAGATTTCGTAGTTTCTTGATAATGTCTATGAAATAACATATTTAGCGCAAGAAATGATTTGCGCTAAATCCAATACAACTAAACAGGGTGTGGCGTAATGAGTGGATAATATGATTTGAAGATAGATGACGTTAAGACGTTCAAAAATACATTTCTTGTTATGTAAAAGTCCGTCTGTTTTGGATATATCATCAGGTTTGAAATAATATCAAACAATTACTCCTTACTCGTATGGGAATACAGATACAAATTTATTTATTGATTGCAAACACTTGTTACAAGATCTTATCAATCTATAGGCTTCCGAACTAGTTAAAAATCTGTACGTAGGGAGCCAATGGCTTCTCCCAAATTAGTTAACTAAGTAAGTTAAGTAATAGTTAATGAAGCAAATTAAATTACATAACTAAGAACTCTTAAAAAATATCAAAAACTTATATAAAAAAATTGAGCGCGCGTGTGTGTATCCAATATTCATGCATGCGTGTGTGTGTGAGGGTGTGTATATGCATGTGTGGGTGAATTTTAGTGCGTGCGTGCTGTGCGTTTGGAGTGGTGTGTAGGTATATTATTATTAGTTGGTGCATACTTTAGCTATACTGACTATCATACATTGAATACGTTCGTAATATGAATATACACGTCACTGGTTATACAATGAATTCAATTATTCATTCAGTATTGTCGCCGTATTGTACAATATTAGCCGGCGTGATCGCGACGACAATTAGAAGCTCTTATTGCTGTGGCATCGGTTACGTGTCGGAGACGTCGGTAAAGCTGGAGTTATACCGGGCGTTTATATTATATTTCCTATAAAAGTGATATAAGACCATGAGAGGACAATTAAAAGATTTAAAAACTTATTGCTGTGCATCGAATAATAAATAGAAAATGAATTTAGGATGTCTTACGGCAAAAAAGAATGCAAAAAGCAGTAGCGTGTCAAAGAGGTAAGTAGTTAGATGCGTGTCTTCAATCTGAGTGTCTGTCACTCAATCTGAGTGTGTTAAAAATGTGTGTAAAATCCAGATGTTTAACCCTAAAAAGCTTAAACCCAAAAATATATATATCTAAGGTTAATAAAAAAGACACTTCTGAGTACTGTCAAACGAAGTTATTTTCTTTTTATATTATCCTTACCCTCTTGATACTTCAATTAACAATTGTAACCAATAAGTGGTATGCTTGAGAAATTAGTTCTAATTTTTAGACACAATAGACACAGGACCACAAAATAAAACAAGCCTTTGTAACCTAAAAATAAAACCTTTGCAGTCAATGTGGTAAAGTGTATTAAATCGAGATTTATTGTGTTTTTAACATTCAATACAATATTCCCAGTGTATCACCAGCCTCAAGACAGCAGAATCAGCAGCTATGAGTTATGTGCGGATTATTGTGTATTTACACCCGACTGCGATCACTTGCTGACACTGCGACACCTACACATACCACAATAGATATAGAAGACAATTTCCATTGTGCGCGCTCAAGTAACGCACACATAGATAACACCCACTGACATGGCATGTCGGCTCAATTGATAACAGTGCTAGTGTATGTCATACGTTTATGATACTAAAGTCAAATTTGTGGAAAACTGATAATATACATTTTTTTAATTATTTTTTTTTAGTTTATTACATACACTAAAAGTAGGAGGATGCACTTGAAACACATGAAACTTAGGATTTTGTTTGTTTGTTTGTATTGAATAGGCTCCGACACTACAGATCCGATTTGGATGAAATTTTGTACAGAGATTCGTTGAAACTCCAGGAATGGCATAGGAGAGTTTTTATCCCGAAAATCATACGGGAACGGGATATATACGCGGGTAAAACCGCGAAGTTCAGCTAGTGGTTAATAAATGTTGTTTCCCTGAGTACACCTTAACGTCTCACTTCCCGCTAAACAACTTTTTCTATTGTCATTGCAGCGAACGTTTATTTATTTATAAGATTATGTAAAGGCCATTAGGAGCTTCCGAAAAAACTGCGAACTCCGCCCGTCACCAACTTCGACAATTAAACAAACTTAAAACAAAGTACAAAGAGAGTGAAAAAAGGAAAAAAAAGGAAAAACTGGAGTCTTTAATGACCGCCTCAAAGGTAGGAAAGTTCACAAAGAACAGAGTTTAACTGTGGCCCATTCAAATTCATATTATTTTCTTTTGTTTCGGTTTAGGGCAGACATATACTGAGGATGCTTGAATCGAGGGTGTACCTGGTCTGTGGTTGTGTGGTTGTAATCATATGCCTTATTAACTGCTTTTAAAGGATTTCAAACGCGATTGAATCGACGTAACAAACGTTTGACTTTACTTTGTGCTATTTTGTTTGTGATACATGCCTCAGAGCCCCTGCGTTCTTATTAAGCAAGATATCTCCTAAATATCATTAGTAGATATTTTACATTAGATAGTATCATTAAATGCTATCGTAAGGTTGCCTGGACGATATCGCTCTTTAGCGATAAGGCCGCCTACTTGTTGTGTTTTGTTCTTTTCATGTATTTAATTCTAAATTTTACTTTTTTTCACCCTAATGTTATGTTAATGTTAATGTAATTTATGTGTTATAGATTAAATGTTTATTGCCAATAACTTAAAAATATTTTGTTTATTGAAGATTCAGGAAATATATACTTACGGAAATTGCCTTTTTGTTGAGTAGGTTCTATCTGTAAGAATAGGTAATAATATTATGTAGATTGTAGATTTATAAATTAACACGACTTCAGAATTAAAAAAATGTATATCTTCTTTGAATCGTGGCTATGGAATTTAGCTATGGAATTCCACCGATATCGAGACTACCACAGTCCTCTAATATAACGTATCTTAAGATGATCTCTACAAAAGACCGTATCCTCAAAATGAAACACTCCTGACGTTTTATCACATCCGCAGAAAGTGTTTACTGCGGGTTCCCGGAGGACGTATGCCGGTTACCTCTTAAAAATTTCACCCGTTTAATCTTGTGGCGTTGCGAGATAAACATTTAGATGTCCCGGAGTTCAAATAAAAGTTTAATGTGGAAACTCAATTTGATAAGAGTCCTCGGTGGGTTGAGGTGAATAATTAAGTGTATGAGATGGCTTTATTATTTGATCGTTTTTCTGATGGCATTTTTAATGATGTGATTAATATATAATTAATACGTATAAATTGATGTTTGTTATTTATAATTACGATATTCTTACTAATTACAAATGTAGAAGTAACTCTGTACGTGTGTCTCTTCTTCACGGCTAAATCATTTAATTATTTTGGATGAAATTTTGTACAAATATAGTTTGAAACCCGAGAAAGATTAAGGATTTATCCCGATAATCCCTCAGGAACGGGAAATAGGCGGGTGTGTCCACGGGGCACAGCTAGTACAAAATAACATTGATTTTAACACACTTTCGCGTAGGTAAATAACCAATTTTTTTTAAAACAATGATATTGTAGTCTTATCTTAGAATCTATAAAAGTTGTCCTTTAGTTACTGAGTTTATCTATAAAAAAGCCATATAATCATACAATGTGAGGACGTTATGTGGTTATAACAACACGTACGCTGTTCCAACACCGCCAACTTCCAGACTCAGGGCTGTTACTTAGATTTCTTTGTCAGAAAAATCCCAATAACATATTTTTCGGCCCCACCCGGGATTCGAACCCAAGACCCCTCGATCTGTCAAGGATGCAACCACTAGACCAACGAGGCAGTCGAAGCTACAGACCAAAAGTTGACACTCTAATGGTATAATCTAATAGCAATAAAAATATGGTAATATTGTCCACTCATTACGCCGTTTGTACATTATTAAATAACAAACACCCAAAGACGAAATTAAAAACGATTAAATAAGTCAACTTGAAAAAAAAACTTTTCCACGAAAACACGTATAAAAAAGCAATTATAACTTTTAATCACAAGGTAAGGTTTGGGAAAACAGTCATTAGCTGGAAAATTGATTAATCGGCTATAGACAGGGGCGAGCGACCGCTATAAATAAAAATAAAATATGGCCGGCCCTGATGCTAATTCATTCGCGTACGCACTGTTTTTCTTGGGAAATTATTTTATTGCTATAGAAAATGTAGAGCAAAAACTGTTATTTGAGGGTTATAATTTTATAACGATCTTTTATGCCCGGCTTCTGAGTATCTACACTAATATTATTAATAAGAAAGCTTTGTTTTTTTTTTTATGGCAGAGCAAGCAAAGGAGCAAGTGGGTCACCTGATGTTAAGTGATCACCGCCGCCCATGAACACCTGAAACACCGGAAGTGTCACAGGTGCTTTGCCGGCCTTTAATGGACATATGTTTGTTTGTTTGTAATGAATGGGCTCAAAACCTACTGGACTGATTTTAAAAATTCTTTTACCATTTGGAAGCTACATTATCGGTTAGTTCCCAGTAGTTCAACTATTTTAAAATCTCTAGAAAGTTGAACTAGTGGAAACTAACCACATTATTCACGAGTAACATAGGCTATATATATAACATTATGCTACGGGAGCGAAGCCGCGCGGATCAGCTAGTTAAAGATAAACTGTCAATGTTTGACAATCGATATTAAATGATCTACCGCCTCAGGATATCCATAATTGTAAGAAAAGACAATGACACAAATGTGAAAAAAAGAATTAAAATAGAAAAACGCTAAAAAACCATTGTTAAATATCCATATTTTACAATAATTGTATTATGATGGTAACTTCAATGACAAATTTCACAAAACAATGCTAAAACTCGAGTGCTGCTACACAAATAAATACTATTTTCCCTTACAGTAAACAATTTGATCACAATTTCTTATACCAAAACCAATGAGGTCCATAGATGAACAGAAAGAGAGAGAGACTATCTTCTCTCTCTCTCTCAATTTGATCACAATTTCTTATACCGAAACTTCGAATGAGGTCCATAGATAAATAGTATAAGTACGATATATTAGGAGTGGCCTGTGCGTGATTTATTAAATATGAATTATTTATAATAATCTTTGTTTTATCGCCCCTTGATTTATTTGTTTGCGAAAGTATTTGGGTCTGATTTGCTCTGATTATTATTCAAATGTTGTTTGTTCTTATCTTTTATGATCATGATTGGCGCAGTACAGATACAGCAATAGTTTATTGTGCTGGAGTGTGGGTTCGATCGTAGAAAATAATATGATGATCATTGTACTTCATTGTACATTGGATTCATTCTTTGTACATTGGATTTTCCGTTAAAATCATGATTGTAAACAATTACACATTGTATCAAAGCTTTTTGAAAAGAGCAACTACTCGAGTTTCTTGCCGGTTCATCTCGGTAGAGACAGCCTTCCGAATCGGTGGTAAATAAAAAAATATATAATATTATGTACATGTATATGACGTTCTAAAAGTGCCTCGAAAGAAGCCAATTTGGAAAATAAACGTTTTGACTTTGACTTTGACTTTGATTTTACTTCACTACTATCTGGGTGTTAATTTTTTTATGGTATGTATTTATTTAAAAAAGATCTGTTTAAGTATGTTTATTAGTTATCTTGTTTCCAAAGTACAAACTTTGCTTAGTTTGGGACTAGAATTTTAATACGAGTAAATTTAATAATTAAAAAGAAAAGTTTCTAAGAAAACAAATTCCTACAGTATAAGGTTCAGATTTTTTTGCATGAAAACCGTAAATAGCTGAAATCTTTTCTCTTTATATAAAACTAAATAAAAGATTTATATGTGAGTTAATAACAATCATAGTTACAAATGAGTGCTAAGGATAGTTCCCCATAACTCCTAAGCACAATACTTACATATTTCTCTTGTTATTGTTGCGTGAGCTTGTCCCATGAGTTTGCGCAGTTTCCCACACGGCAGCAAGCCGTTACCGCCTGTCTTAGGGTTTGATTGAACACGAGTATTTATTTTGTTAGCTCTCAATATTTTTACGGGACATTCAGTACCTGTAACTCGAAGAAATGAAATGGAATGATACCTAAAATGGGTCTATAAAATATGTATGGTATAATACTCTATCTTTTAACTACTTGAAATGTTCGAAATAGCGTTCAGATAATAACCAAAATAGTGTGTTTTAAATCCATTTCAATATAAAATCATTTACCAATACGGGATTCGAATGGGTAAGGCCCAAAAAATGTAAGGGGGTGGTCAGTGACGTAGCATAGATGATTTAAGCTATTCGAGCAATTAACAAAGTACGTATAGAAACTGATATATTTACTTGCACTTTGAATGAATTTTCAAGGACTTCTCTGTATATTATTTGTTATAAATAGTGATAATATATACATTTTTCTTAACGTAAAGAATTCTATCGCATTGGATATATAGGTTTGTAACTATCATTACATATACATATTACACATACATATGTTCTATTAGATGTAATAAATAAATAATTTAATTTTCAAAAATGGAAAATCTTTTCGTAAGTATATAAGTAAACAGGAGTAATGAAAGCCTTATAATTAGCTGTAAGAGTAGTCGATCGATAAGCCCAGTCAAAACCTTCATCATAACCAGCCCAGTAAAATATTTTACTTCCATTTTATAGCTTACTCATTGCCCTGGCTCCGCCCGAAGTTTACGAACTATATAAAGTTACCGCTAATTACCCTTTCGCCATACACTAACTTTTTATTAGCTAGGTTATAAACTTCTGGGCCTTTGTTATTAATTCTAAATTACTTTACGCCTTCATTGAGTGGAACTTTATAAGTTTTTTTATATCGATACAAGTTAAATTACTTGTGTTATAGATTTTTTATAGCCAATATAATTTCAAATAGCATGCGCATTTATCAATTGAATTTTCAATTCTTAGTTAATGTTTCGTTTTTATTCAAAATTTTTACTTTTTATTAATCGCGACATAAAATTAATGAATTACAAAAAGTTGCACTTTTGGACACCACGACATTATTGTGGTAAATGACTGACCACAGCCCATGAATATCTGCAATATCAAAGTGCCGGATGCATTGCCTTTAGAGATAAGGAGAAGATTAATAATGAGAAATTGGGTAAGGAGAAGATTGATGATGGGAAATTGGGAGAAGTAGAACAGGATGGGAGAGGTATGGGATGGGAATATAGGCCTCCGGGCACCCACTCAGCGTACGAAACACAGTGCAATACTGCTTCACGCCGATCTTCTCCTAGAAGGTGATAATTTCACCGGTGCTCGGCTCTTACTCATGAAAGAATAATAAAATCACTTCTTATCTTTTCGAAATGTTTTTTTCTTCTTCACTAATTATGTATTATAATGAAATAGATATTTCTTTGCTTATGTTTTAACTCTATTTTATAAAATTTTCATCATATAAAATTAATCGTAATCTAGTATTCCATCCTTTACTTCTCTCTTGCAATAACTAGTAAAACTGAAACGCATACAAGTATAACACTTTCCACTGAACAAAATTAATAATGCAACAAGCAGCCGTGTCAAGAGGTAGGGAAGAGGAAAAATAACGAATTCCGCCGAAACTGGGGGAAATTCAGACCCAGATCATAGCGGAATTAAGCTGCGGGCATCTGTGTTGCTAAGATGAATTTGGATGCCGCATTTGAAAGTGTAAAATTTTCGAAAATTGTTGAATATTTTAAAAACGGACGGAGTTTTATTTTATATGTTTTTCTGAAGCGTCAAAATGTCTTTCATCTGCATTATTTATTTATTACGCCTAACCCTGTACATACATAAGTTTGCTTTGCAAATTGACGCAGTGGATGTGACTAACCGGAGCTGGAGGGTGTGGGTTCGATCCCCACGAGTAGAAAATTATGATTTAATGAACATTATAATTTTCTACTATCTGGGTGATAATTTATCTATAGTATGTATTTACAAAAAAAGTATGTTTAAGTATGTCTATCAGTTATCTAGTTATAGAAGCTTTGCTTAGTTTGGGACTAGATGGCGTAGTATTAAATATCCCAAAACATTTATTTATTATTTTTTTTAATTCACACCAATCCACAATTAGAATGCTATACTTTAAAGTAGAAATTGTGTTGGATTATATGGAGAAGAATTATGTTATTTTTCTCGCCGTATCCGTTCGCATCCCCTTCGCGTCTAGTTATCTATACATATAATAAAAGAGTAACCGAACCATTTCTGTAAATTGAATATTTTTCAAAAAGAGTGATGGTATGTAATATGTATGTTCCATAGATACCAAAACCATGGTTAGAAATTTTTTTTCTGTTTGTCTGTTTGTCTGTTTGTCTGTTTGTCTGTTTGTATGTTTGTCTGTTTATCTGTTTGTATGTTCGTCAATCACGTAATAACTACTAGGTAGATTTTGATAAAGTTTCACATGCTGATAGACTAATATTAGGTTCAACTTATAGGCTATATTTTATTTGAAAAAAAATATTTTTAAGGGTGGCTCTCCATATATGTAATCGGAGGGTAAAAAAATAAATTCGCTAATACATCTTTAAATGAGATATCATTGGATAGGTCTTTGAAAATAAAATAGAGGTTTCTAAATGCGTTTTTTGCTAAAATAAATATTTTTTGAGATATACGCTTCTAAAGTCGGAAATGTGTCATACCACGTGACAATATGAGATTTTGGTTGAGTTGCGGACATGCTTTTTTATACTTTAACGTATACGTTAAGAATATAAAAAGGCTTGCCCCCAATATCTATAGGTTAAGACGATGAAAACGCTTAATGAATTCTTAAAAACCTTCAAAA
>LQNK01001628.1:136885-164151 GCA_001586405.1 Phoebis sennae | reverse complement strand
CCCTCCCCGCCCTCCCCGGCCGACGGGAACTAATTGAATACCATGCCATTAATGCTACAGTTTGGGTGTTCGAAAATGCTTCGATAATAGATATTGCTTTTATACAATAATTAAAAATATGAAAATAACAATTTTAATCAATGGCCCTAAACATCATTTAATGTGGTTAAAAGGATGAACTGTATCGTTTTTACAAAACAAAAGGTTAAGATGATCATTAGCAACAGTATTGCAGTAGCAATTGACCATTTAGCAAAAGTATAAACGATTGGTAGGTGCTTCTTTTATAATTAGTGTAGATAAATAGTCAGCAGGGCCTCCTCTCCCCTCCAGACCTCCCACGGGAACTAATTGAATATCATGCCATTAATGCTTTTTTTGGCCTTTCAAAACGTAGTAATAACATTGCTTTTGTTTAATAAAGATTCGACAATAGCACTATATTGGTTACTAGCTGATCCGCGCGGATCACTCCCGTAGCATATATTATACAGCCTATAATTTAACCTTAGTCACTCAGTGAACATGCAGTTACAATAATGAAAGAACCTTCAAAGTCGGTCTAGTCTTTTTTGTGTAAAAACTTTACATACAAACAAATGTTGCCTCTTTATATGGATAACTCTAATGCTTGTACAAATTCATTGTTTTTAATCTTCTCATATATTTAGGTATTTAAAGTCGGAACGTGTCATATTTAGCAACATTGGCTAAATGGTAATTTAGCTTTTAAATGACATTGAAATTAAATAGAAACATAAATGTTAAATACTATCAATATTATGTCAGTTTTATGAAGCTATAACTTTTCAGTCCCACAGCGTAACTGCACCGTTACTCTAATTACCTGTAATTCAATTATCTGGGTAGATAAAATAGCTAATCACCATTAAATGTAGTTACTGCTTGGGATAGCTGATAGACATCGGTGGACGCCTTCCGTCCGTCTTGAGGAATTCACTTCTTATTTGGTACTAGCTTCTGCCTGTAACTTCGTTCGCGTCAAATTTGGCCTCTGTGGTCATCAATAAAAAACATTCTACGGCTTAATATAATAACATAACTGTATACGAAATTCTATCATTGTATAAGATCAAATATAAAAACCAATATAATAATAGGAAACGAAGGGTTTTATTCAGTTCGTCGGGAAAAATAACGTTGTGAAAAGATTGTTTAATTTCTATTCAACAGAAAGATCAATAATCAAAAAATTGTTGTTAATTGGCAACTTTAAAAATTATTATTTTTACCCGTGCGGCGACGGGTTATATGCCGTGTGTCGCCAGGCCATTTCTACCCGCGGGTGTTTGTAAGAGGCGACAGAGGTTAATTCTGCTGCATAACACTTTCAGCAACAAAAGAGTGGGAGCCGAACATTGCACGATTGGGCCAAACTCGCACCAGTGTAATTACCACCCCTGCAGAAGATCGGCGTAAAGTACTACTGCACTGTGTTTCGTACGGTGAGCGGGAGCCTGGAGACCTGTATATCCATCCCGTTCCTTTCCCATCCTGATCTATTATCACAATTTTCCATTATTTATCCTTTCCTTACCCCCTCTCCTTTCTTTAAACCGACAAGGCATCTACGACAATCTACTATAACTTATAGATGTTCATGGGCTACGGTCAATAACTTAACATCAGGTCAGAACCGCAAGCTCGGCTTGCCTGCTGTGTCTAAAAAAAATGTTAATTAACGTCGATGCCATCTTTTAAGGTATATTTTTAATTTGAGACATACCCGAATATTTCAGAACGGTATATTTATCTTTGTAAACCAAGTAACTCGTATTGTACCTATCCTTCAATACCATTCTAATCTTTAATTTACTAACATACATATTAAACACATTTGAGGGGCCATATCATGTTTACGTTTTCTCCACATAAAACCGAGCAGGATGTAACAACAGGCAACTAACTCTTTAGCGTAAAACCGTCGCGAATATCGCAAATAAAAATCTCCAACGTCGTAATAATACATATAATGCTAATAATCTCTCGCCGATGTTGGCATTATAGACATCCGAGTGTGATAGCATTAGAATAAGAGGAAATGCCTAATTTTACGATCGCCTTTCATTGCGATTAGAAAGGCGCTTCCAAACACCATTCAATGAATGAAATCCGCTATAAATTCTATGGCTAGGAGTTGAAATTTGCTGAAAATAGTTTTGTCTCATTGTTTACGTTTAATGGATTGCCTTTTATCTTGAGTTCAATCTCATATAATACTATAAAATATACACAACCTTATATAAATAGTGTATAGAGGTGAATTATTTTGTAATACAACATGAATTTCCACGGGATCAGAAATTACACGGGTGAAACTGCGGGTGTGGTTAGTAGAATTACACCAAAATATAAATAAATAAATAAGTATTCAGGAACATTTAACACTGCGCCTTGTAGCCCCAAACTAAGCAAAGCTTGTAGTATGGAAACTAGATAATTCATACACAGACTGAAACATACTTTTTTGTGTAAATACATACATACTATAGACAAACTAAAATAACATTGTTCATCACATCATAATTTTCTACTTGTAGGGATTGAACCCACACCCTCCAGCGCAATAGACCATTGCTGTATCCACTACGCCGATTGGGTCGTCTCTATCATATACACCTAATTGTTCATCGATCATTTCAATCCGTGTTGAGTTCGCCAACTTCATAGCGAAGCACGCTCCCACGTTCGCGATAAATCGTTTACAATGTACACCGTACGAACAAAAGCATCCAGATTTACGATCACACTTACCACCCAACACTAAACATTCATCCAACAATTAGTCCCAAGAATTTCATTAATACGATTTTACAGTTGCAAAACCCGAGAATTCAATAAATGTTAACTATCCGTTAACTGTTAGCTACACTAATATTATAAAGAGGAAAGATTTGTATGTTTGTTAGTTGTCTGCTTGTTGTTTGTTTTTGTAGAATAGGCTCCGAAACTACTCGACCGATTTGGATGATATTTTGTAGAGATTTTTTGAAAACCCCAGGAATGACAGGATATAGGATAGTTTGACTTTCTAGAATGACATAGATTAGTATCCCAAAAATCCCACGGGAACGAGATATATACGCAGGTGAACTGCGAAGCTCAGCTAGTAATATTCTGAAGAAGAAAACTTTATTTGTTTGTTTGGGTGTAATGAATAGGCTCAAAAGCTACTGTACCGATTATAAAATTTTTTCACCATTTCAGCTACATTATCCACGAGTAATATAGGTAAGAAGCCGCGCGACTCAGCTAGTATTATATAATTTTATGGGGCTATTATCTTATATCTATAATTTTACATTCTTTGCTATAAGTTTAATATCAAAAGCTCAATAAAGTCTTAGTATCCATTATTACGCCCATAATGTGATTACAATGTTTTCTATAGGTTAATTTACTATTTGTGTTGCCATGTATATTGCATTAAATATTGTAAATTAAATATTTTGTCTGTCTGAAACAGAATTTATTACTAAGTTATTCGATAGAGAGAAATTAAAAAAAATTGTACAATAATTCTAAGAAGTAAATTTTGAACTAAAGTTGGTAGTTGAATTTATTTAGTTTTTTTTACATCGCATTTTAAGATTTTTTAAGCCCTTTAAACGTAGCGACATATATTTTTATATATAATCATTTTTAGTCAAACTTTGCCAATATCGATGAAAATTATTTAGCCGTTTCACTGTGTTTAGCACCCACTTAGTGCAAATTTAAACTATAAAAAAGTATTTTAATTAAATATTCAAATAAAAAATATCAATTTAAATAGTGATTATTGCGTGCGCAGGTGTTTTATTTATAACAAAAGATAATATCTACAAACCCTTTCATTACAAATATCGGATATCTATTATTATCACATAAATTTTACGGTCAAGTTTATTAATATTAAGACAATGTTACTTGTGACTTAATTGTTTTTAGAATTATAAGTGAACTTTTATTAGCCTAATAATAAGTTTTGTAATCACATAGTATACAATATGCATAGTATAAAACACATTCGCTCTCTATTCTGTCCATGTGTATGCTTAGATCTTAACTACCTAACAGTTTTTGATACGGTTCTGGAAAAGATAGTTAAGAAAGTAGAAAAAAATCCAGTTCTAATGTTTCTTGGTTGGATTCGACAACTTTAGAGGAAATGTTATTTTCTATGGAGGTGGTTTTGGGACAAAAAAAACTGACATTTTTATTTTATTCTGAATTTTATTCCCATAGAAATATATCATGTACGAGGAAATACAACTAAAATTGTATTTATATCCGACTAAATTTAAGACGCCATATATCTTGGCTATAAATTTAGCTAGAAATGACTTTAAAATATTCAATAATAGTCAACTAATGCTTCGGCGTTTTCTGTTTCTTCAATTGACAAAAATTTGTCTATTAGCGCATAGACAGACCGACGCGACGTCTATAATTCAAAAAGTTGACAATCTACGTCATTCCCTGATCTCACTTCACTGCATACATGTGAATTATAGTTTCTCGTTATCTCAAACGAATGTCTGTGAAATACAGAGTATAAACAAGGTACAGAGCACGCGCGACTGACATTGTCGGCTTTGCCTCCCTACATCTGCGTTAGTGCATACTCTAAGATAACTGAGGTAAATCAATGTTCTTTTTATTAATTGAATAGTTTTTAAAGTAACTTTGTTTATCGTTTTGCTACCTTAATTAGTACCTTAATACAAAGTAATATTTAATATACAATTTTTTAATAGTTATAATTAAGTAATTGTATATTGTTAACCGCCACATCGTTTTGCTTCGCCTTTCATTTATTTTTTAGTATTGCCATTCAATTCAATGAGCGGAATGATCATAGCCGCTCTATACCTATTTATCCTCTATGGTCCAGAGCATCCTTCCCACACAACTTACCCTTAAAGAACGCTCGACATACCTTCTCACAGCCTTCATAATTATGTACAGCTAACATAACCGCTTTAGGATGTCATTTCACTTACTTTTGTGAACATTGCGTACATCTAGCAACATAGGATAACACGTCCGGGAAGTTAATTCATGTCCGTGCGTGAAATGTCATATTATAAAACGCTCTTTAATTGCAAAAGGAGATAATTGGTTAATAAGACGAATAGTATTTAAACTGCGCAACTGTAACTCATTGATGTAGATGCTGAAGTGCTTAGTAATTTTATTTGTTCCTCAAGAAGAGCATGGGCAATATAATTGTTTATACGATTTTTCTTTACTTAAATTGTACTTCATAAACTTTATGTTTTACGAAAAATTTTCTCATGTCTTCAATGATGTTTGGGCTGGGTGACGACGTGTATCTGTCATTGCAATTTTAATGACTTATTTTAACCCTATTCATGTTGAATAAATTTGGAAAATACTTTTGTTCCAACATCCCGTACCTCTTTCCTTTATTATTTGACGTGTTTAATAACGTAGGGATTAAGAAAAAGAAAAAAGCAATTGATTAAAGAAAATCATGACAAAAACATTCTATTACAGAGACGATTAATAGTTTTCCCATAAACTAAAACATAGCGTAAATAGAAAACACTCGCAGTACAAAACGTGGTAATAGCAATATAGTGTAAAATTAATGGACTCGCGATAAGATGCAAATTGTGCTTGTCCCGGTGTTATATAATTCCTCTAGTTTAAATCCACATACAAAGTATTTTGCGGTTAAACAAGATCACTAAGTAATTCATTAATTTGCATGTATTAAGTGAAAATTAGCACATTTACCTAATGTTACATGTTGTAAGCACTTGTTTCTTATTGTCAATTAACAACGCTTCTTTTAAATTAAACTTTTATACAAACAAAAATTAAAATTGTAAATTTGTAGAAGTTATATAAAGGATAGTGGAAACAAATTTTGAAAAATTACTATTTAGTAGAGCTTTTAAAAAGTTTAATTCTTCTTAATTGATCGAATTGAGGATTTTTTTAAATTTCTTAATATTTTTATTGAAGGTTCTTACCAAACGAAAGATCATGAAGTTGCACAGAAAATTGGAAAAATTACTTGTCCGCTCCGCTAGGGGTAGTAGTAATAATACTAGTAATAAGTATTAAGTACTAAATTTAAAATATATTATAACACTTTTTTTCCTTACATCACACTCGTTCTGCAGAACACGTGTATGTCATTTGCTTACCTGAAACAATATAAAAGTAACTATGAATACATTTGTAAAGCATTTCAATTTACACATGCATAATGGTATTTTAGAACTCCCGTGTGACCAAAATAAATTAACATTGGTTTGTTAAAACGTTAATTAAAAGTGAAACTGTAAAAATAACAATTAAGGCCAATATATTCATATAACCCTATCAATAGCTTAGGAATCTACAGGTTTCATATAGTACATATTTCATAGATAATACCCTAAAGAGTACACGAAGACCATTGAAAAAGATTGACATTACGTTAATATTTTGTAGGAAATTCGTCATTAAAAATAGCATAGTATAAATTTTTTTCAAGCATCGGAAATTTGTCGAATTAAGTACCGTAATTTTTATAAAGCTTTACCTTTATACACTTAACATTCAAAATGCCATCGACAACAGAACACCATCACATACAGAAAAAATCTATAACTACCCAACAAATATCTCTGTTAGTAGGTGCCCTAAAAATTGAGATCACAACGATCGTAGTTAAATGTACAAAATTGTCGTCATAATGACAGTTATTACACGGACAGCAGCTGTTGGGATAATTTAGGCATTGTTAAAGTTATTTTGTTACCTCTTGATTCTTTCGTAACATATTAATATGATATGTTTGAGAAAGCAAATTACCATTATGTACCTTTTCACGCTATGATCAAGTATCATATTTTTTTGTAATCCCTATTGTTTTAAATCCCTATTGTTGCATAATTATATTATAGCCTATAGCCTTCCTCGATTAATGTCATATCTAACACAAAAATAATTTCAACTCGGACTTGTAGTTCCTGAAATCAACGCGTTCAAGCAAACAAACACACACTGTCTTTATATATAAGTAGGCGTAATCATTAAATGTTACTGACATTTATTTAAAAAAATGTCTCATTAGTAGCCCTAAGTTTGGCAGTTCGCGGTGTTGGAGCATCCCCGTGCCTCAGAGAGCACGAGTCGCCGTCGGTCCTGCGCCAGATCTCTCTCCGGTCGTGTCGGTCTGCCGTCTGAGACTGCATCTGTTTTTGCACACATACTGGTGCACTTTTTCTTCTATAGATATTACAACCGGTATTCGAGAATTAATCATCAAGTAGTACATATTCAATATCATAATGTCAAAAACATTAGCACCGTCAAGGTTGTTGCTTTCGAATTCTCTCGAATAAAGAATTATAACAGTTTACTTAAAAATAATTATAACATGATTGCGTGAATCGTCATGTTGACAAGTAAAATGTAGCGTGGATCATGATACGTTGTAATAGCAAGGAATGCGGAGTACATATGTATTCTTTTGTTTTCCTTCAATATTCTTTCGTCAGTTTTCACATGCAATTTTAAAAGAAAATTGTTGACTGAAAATTATATAAGATACTTTACAAAGCGAGCATTTGCAGGCTCATCCTAAGCATCGTTGAGGTTTAAATCCCTTATCCTGATCCTGTCGAGTATATATAACGTCAATGAAGGATACGTTATTATTCTGGTTTAATAAAGTCTAAACATATGCTAAATTAAGCTGCTGCAAAAACTTACAATACTCATATTGTGACGGATTGTCACGCCTTATTTCATGACTTTTGCTCACTTCTCAATAAAAATGCGTAATGACAATAGCTCTAGAACAAAACATATTCATAACATTGCTAAAAAAGCAATAATGTTAACTGAACAAAATTTACGTGTAGGGAGTTACTATATTGTACGGAAGCTGTGATACGCAGATACTGTGATAAATGCCTTCATCCTTATCTAAATTTCAATAATACCATCTAATTATTTACATCTTGCAAGGCCAAGACTTCAAAACATCTTCTTTAAAATAAAACATTATTCTTGAATTCAAACAAACTATTAATTAAGAGCAGGTCTAAAAATCCGTAACGAAAGGTGGCATCACATTAGGGCTAACACCAGCGTACGTTGGCGTGCTCGTTACGACGACGGGCTGCGGCGAATCGCCGTGAAACACTATGCAAAACGAGATTACAGCATTTCATATTTATGCGTACATATCTTGAATGGACAATACGCAAGGAAAATATATTAAGGTACAAGGTGTTACAGTTGTGGAATCGATATAATATGAAAATTCACATATTTATAGTGTTTAAAAATGACTGTCAACGCACAATGATCGTGCTATCTACACTAATATTATAAAGAGGAAAACTTTGTTTATTTGTTTGGTTGTAATGAATAGGCTCAAAAACTACTGGACCGATTTAAGAATTCTTTCACCATTCGAAAGCTATATTATTCACGAGTAACATAGGCTATGTAATATATCACATTATGCTACGGTAGCGAAGCCGCGCGGATCAGCTAGTATTTTATATTTTACGTGTATGAGTTTTGATTTCAATGTTATAGCTGCTAAATATTATTGTATAAATGGAAGCATACAACATAAGAATTTAAAGCACTGACATCAGTGTCTCACGTTGGCGTACTTGTTACATAGAACAACCGTGAAACAGTATGCAAAGCAAGATTAGAGCATTCCATATTTATGCGCCCGTTCACGAGTGGGTAATACGAACATGCAGATATAAGAGGAAACATACATTTACAAAGTGTAATACGATTTCAAATATGAATTTAAATGTTTCTTTTGCTTTTACATGGACTTTTATGTAAACCAATTTTGTTTTAATATAATTTATGAATAATGAGTTTATAGACTCAATAATGGCTTTTTAAGGTTCCGTAGCGAAAAGGTAAAATCGGGTCCCTATTACTAAGCCAATGCTGTCTCTCATAAACCGTGATAGCTACAAAGCTGAAACATTCAATAATTTATATATTTTTATTTTGTTGCCGCTATAACAACAATACTTAATTAAAATAAAAATTTTAGGGATATGGTCTGGTACGGAACCCTTCGTGCGCAAGTGCGACTTGCAAATGGCACGTTTTTTAGATATATTATTGAATTTATAAAATCACAGTCAATGTAGCAAGTGAAACACTATGTAGAGAACTTGCTCTGAACGAAGATTACAGCATTTCATATTTATGCGTCCGATTCTCGAGTGGGTAATACGAACATACAGAAACTAGAGAAACATAAATTTACAAGTTTAAATTAATCTTTACATGTAATATTTGATTCGATATCAAATGTGAATATAAACATATCTTATGCGTGTAAGAATGTTCTATGAACACCGATTTGGTGTTATAGAATTTAAAAGAAATAATGTCTTAATATTATGATTTAATGATTACTATTTACAATTAATTATTGTAATACTAACATGTGACTCGAGTATCAATATGAAACTAAACGTTTAAAAAGCTGCAAACGCGACTTTTTATAATAAATACATTTTCTCTGCAAAATATAAATAATTACAAAAGAATACTTACACGCTAACGTTCTACAACAATAAGTTGTTATAATAATGTAATTACTCCTGTATTCGATTACCATTCATTTCTACTTTCACCGGTCACCAACTAACAAGACCTATTCTGGGAGTCGATTCTTACGATATACGATAATAAAAATGTATGTGCATTAATAAATACGAGGATACGAATTATATGTAGCATAAATTCATAGAATTTAGGTATCCTAAAATCAATAAGTTTTATCTAAAATTTACTTATTTTTGTAAGGCAAAACCTCTATCCACGCCTATACAATGTAAAGGAATAATTTTCACAACCAAAAATGGCGTATTTCAACCAAACAGCGGGTAATTTTAACCCTTTTCAGGGATCTGTTTTTTAGATATCTCATTATCTCACCTTTGATATAATCACGCGAAAATCACCTTATTCTCTCACCTTTAACATTCGCTATATACTTTTATAATCCGTAACTTGCAAGAATCGCCCCCATCACATTGTATGGCACTCAACTTCGCTCTAAGCTGGACACGCGCGATCTGGCGCACGCGACATCCGTGACGACTGACGACGTCGCGATTCGTCGCGTGTGCCCTAATGACGTAGGAATCTCTGAATTAGGCTTATTCACCGAGGGAAGCAGGTGCAATCACCGCTAATACGGTTTTTATTGATGTCTGCCAATTATAGTTGAAGTGTAAACAAATTTGATGATGATGCGTTTTTGTAAGGCTGCGGTAATTTTATGATTGTAATTATGAGATAGTGGGGAATGGGGTTCTAATAATCTAAATCTGGCCTGAAATTAATGGACCGATGGAGACACGTCATAATTGATGCCTTCTTTATCAAAAGTTCTACCTTGACTTTTAACCTGCAAAAATATTTCTTCCTAATTGAGGACTAAATAATTTCATACTCATTAATATTTACTGAAAAAGTAACGTCTGTATTATGTAACTAAGTTGAAAATAAGATTATAATCGTCTCATAATTTTTAGTGATGTCCAAATCACAACCAAACAATCGATATCGACATTTAATTATCCGTAACTACCATTCTAACTTTAATCAAAGTCCAACTTATTGCTGCAGTTCAATTCGAGCACTCATAAACATTGATAAATCTTAACGAGCCACCGTCCACAAATACGCTAGTTACATTAACAATACATAAAGCTTTACGACGACGCACCGACAAACGTCAATAACGGTGTCTGTTTGCATGTCTCGACACCGTCCGTTAGCTAATTTACGGTGATGGAGACCTCTAGCACGATTATGAGCGAGCTTTATCAAAGACGCGGTAATGTATCCGACCCACTGCGTTTAATAAAGCCATCCAGAGAGGGCTATAATGCGTCGAATTTACGATCGCCGTTAGTATACGGCATAAAAGTCGATACGTGTGTGACTTTTTATCGACAGTGCGCGGGGCTCGTTATCGAGTCGATAATTTCTTTATTTGATGCCGCCCCGCCCTGTGTTGTGGACTGTAAGACTTTTTGCATAATTCTTTTGAGTAATTAACAAAATCTGGTTCATTACGAGCGTCGCTTACAACTTGATTAATGCTACTCATATTGCTTTCTTTTAAAGGGCAGAATACTCTCAGTTCATTATTAATACAATTTTAAATGCTCTAGAGGTATGAAATATATTATGTATGGTAAAATATAATTAAAGGTACGTTCGAGAGAGAGAATCTGTATGAACAGATCCTCAATGTTTCTTTATGCTCAAAAACATGGAAGTAAATAAGTTTATACAAATACTGCAAAAGACTGCAAACACCATCTAAATATAACCATTAAACAAGATTGAAACATAGTTTAGATACTTTAAAAGTTATAGCCACAAAATCGTATATTATATCACACGTATTCAAAATAATATGATACATAAAAGTTAATGTCTATAAACACAAAAATGAGCCAATAATTAAGAGCCCACCGTCGACCGTTGATCATCGTAATTAAGACGCGGGTAATCAATGTTATTACATATTTTGGGAGCAATCAATACGGTGAAAGTCATTCTTAATGCAGTTCAGACGTAAGCAATTATTTATTTAGATCCGACCTGTGGTACATTTAACTAGACTCTTTTATTCTTCTTATATAACTAGGTCCTTTTTACTGTAGATTGGGAGATATTTATTTTAGCAATAAGCCCCACTTTTTGTACATACTATTTCCAAATATATAAATTATGAAGTATTCTCCCCTTTCCTTGGAAAATATTATAAATAAATAGTCAAACACCTCTTATATGTTTTAGGAAATTGGTTCAAAAGTTTTTTGATGTATAGTTACCCAGTAAACAATTCCTTTATAGTCTTGAACTTTCTTGTAAAAACAGAAAATACGTTAAAAAATAATAAACACGTACATAATATTCAGAAGCCTTATCATGACACAGAGCAGGTCGCCGATATAAAACCGTTTACCGAACAGAAGCGGCCTGCTACTTGCAACGTTTATGTTTTTATCGTAAAATAACCGAATTACAAACGACTGCGAAAAAAAAAGTCGCGAATTCCGACGTAAAAACCGCGGCTGTATTCTGGAAACGAGAGCAGTTGATGTCGTTAAGGTTATATGACGAAGTTTTTATTTATCTAGTCAGTTTATGGCAGAGTAAGCAAAGTAGCATGTGATGTTTAGTGATCACCGTCGCCCATGAACTCAATTTAGTTCAATTAAAACTCCTGCAACGCCAAAAAGTTGCAGCTTTGACGTCATTTGATTGACATATATAGGTTCTTCTCTTGAAGCTCCCAATGTCGAATATATTAAATAAACATTATTTAGGCACCAACCAACAGCTAATAATGTTTATCAGTGTTAACTTTGACATGAAATAGAAACTACATACATCTATCGAAACTTTTAAATAATACCTTACATTACGATAATATCATTATGATAATGAAACATTCTTTTCTTACGAGAGAACAGTAAGAATGATGGAGCCCTGTTTATTTAAGACATTCTTTGCCTACTATTATTTTATAAGAATCAGTAATAAAAATTACAATTGTTTAAAAGTATTAATTAAGGCTTTCAGAATAAGGCCGCTCGCGATCATAAACTGTCACATACATACATACGTACATATAACTGATCTCGATAACAGAAACTGTATCAAACATTAACATTTATAAAAACGGTCGCCGGTTTTATTTAATTTCTCTCGTTTGTTAATGTACCATAAATTGACCAGGTCATATCCCCGCTAAGTGCTTATATCTGTATGTTTTATTAATGTGTATTTATAAATTATATTATACAACGGTAATGATGTATAATGTGAACGGGATAATTATTGCACTACAAGTTTAATGAAAATAAATTGAAACACGAGAAAGTGTCAATTTGAAACGTCTTTATTTAAAACTTGAGTTTTTAACGAACGGTGAAATGAATATAGAAGACGAACTAATAATGTCTGATTTTCATATTAAATTAATTAATACAGTTTATCAGAGGTTATACTCATTGTCAGTTAATTTTTGCAAAACAAAAACCTTTAAGCTTCTTTAAATTATGATTTTTCTAGAAATATTTGAATTCATTTGCAACGAATTAATTTACAGCGATTCATATTGCTATATCGAGAGGCGATGCACCGAACGTTTTTAAAAGAAAATGTCCTGCAAAATGTGAACAATATTGGACACGATATTGTGAACAATATTCGATAAAATAATAGAAGAATAGAAACAATAAATAACAATACAGTTTGGCTTTCCCCATCCCACCGGCGCGAGGGGAGTGGCGCGTGCGCCGCCCACGCACACATTAACAATTCTAATACACGGATTCACACACTTGATACATTTATTTACGACTATCGTAAATAATATTTATTATAAATATTGTTCCGAAACATCAGCTAGATGAAGAAAATATGTTCTGACTATTCTTGCTAAATATTGGAAATGAACAGCGAAGAAATACTAATATAGTGAGATATTTATGTATTATGATTATTAATGGAGAAAAATTCGTTCGATATTATGATAATATATTATAAACGGTAATAAACTAAGCTTAATAATGCCAATGTTCTCTTAAATACCAAAGACATTTAACAAATTATACTATCTCATCTTTAATTGGTTCAATGACTTAAAACCAAAAATCACAACAGTGCAACGCCACCGATTTTTAAATAGAACATTTCTTCAAAAACAGTATTGTAGAAAGACGCTAAGCAAATTTCCTAATACAACTTTTCAGTTTAGAAATCTATGGTGACTAACATCCGCCCTTTACCTTTATCCCACTGCCACCTCTGACGTGCATGAATGACGTTTCATTCACAATAAAGTACGCTCCATAAATCGTACAGGCCGATGACGTGGCACTCCAGTACCAGTACCCGTCACTCCGGGGCTGGGTTACGGGCGGCCTGACAATGCAGTATATCATTGCAATTATTGACTGCCATTTCTAAGTCTAGCTTACTCAAAATCTTGTATACGTAAATCTATGGTGATCACAGACATGCGACTTCTATTCTTCTATTTTACCTTTTGTCCTTGGGTCGTTTATTTTTACAGCACCCAATTCTTTCATGACTTATATAACTTCAACGAGTTAACAAATTAGCTCAACAAGGCTAAGGCTCAATTTGACGAATGTTTTCTACATTAATAATTTTCTTAAAATGCCGTTACTTTTAATTTAGAATCTCGTTGGGGATCACGGATATCTATCCTGTCCTTCTTTATTTCACTGTTTCGTCTGGCGTTTACCTCATGTATAGCACAACTTAGCACATAAATTCTGTAGCACAATGACGTGGCCAGTCAATCTACCCCTGGTTCACCGGCCCGACAATGCAGTATATCATTGCAATTATCAGCACTATTACACGCGCATAGTTTTCCATACTTCTAGTCAATCTGTAAGTATGAGCTAGCTAGAGACATCCGTACTTAATCCTCGTATTCTTCTGACGTTTACCTAATGAATGACACTTTATGCACAACACATCGTAGCCCATAAATACTATATCCTACGATCATGTAAAGCTGTCAAATCCCCGCTAGTTCACCGGCCCGACAATGCAATATATATCATTGTAATTATTAAGTGTACGTGTATATTCCACCACGCTCCACTTAATAAGTATAAACTAGTTGATACTCATACACATCCATCCTTTACCTTTTCAGTATTGACGTTTACCCCATGAATGACGCTTTAATCACAACAAAATCTATTCCATAAATCCTAGAGCACGATGACTTAGCAAGCCGTCAATCTACCCCTGGTTCACCGGCCCGACAATGCACTATATCATTGCAATTATCAGCTACACGCGCATACTTTTCAATGCTTCTAGTTAATCTGTAAGTATGAACTAGTTCATGATTAGAGATATCCGCTCCTAACCCTTGTATTCTTCTAAAGAATGACACATTATTTACACAACTCAGCCCATAAATCCTAGAGCACGATGACGTAGCGAGCCGTCAATCTACCCCTGGTTCACCGGCCCGACAATGCCGTATATCATTGCAATTATCAGCTACACGCGCATATTTAGTAAGCCTCGTTCAGTCTCGTATATGTAAGCAATAAGCATGCGTGGAATTAGTTGAACACTGTGAAGCGTGATAAATAGCTGATGTAGAGATGCTTAAGGATGGTTTAAATCCTTTTTATTATAACCAACCGTGAGGACGATCTCATTTATTTTTTATTGCATATTTTGCTATAGTACCATTTTATAAAAATTCCTCAATGTCGTCAGTATTTCCGCTTGAAAGAGGTAAAATCTAAATAGTCAAGATATCAACTGCACCACTGAATATGACGCAGATGGTTTAAAATCATTAGGCAAATAATATTAATATACCAATTCAAAAAAACATCCAAAATATCAGACTTTGGAAAACCTTAAGTTCGCTACAAAATGTAACAAACTTTAAATAAAATCGCTGTTATTCAGACAGGGCTTTAACGTCAATTTGAACTTTAATAGCACAATCCAACTTTTCTTCCAAAAATCGCAAAATCACGAAGCATTTCAATCAAAATTAGAAAGCACTCATTAACGTAATACAACAACTGTACCGCATCTAACGCCCAACGTGTCGATCAATTTGTGTCTCAGTTCGTGATCTGTTAACACTTTTAACGACCTTAATCATTAAATTGCTACAAGTTATCACGCACCGAACACTTTATAAAAGTTCGACAATTACGCATTTACTGTATTTGGGCGAAAGCTACACTTTATGGCGTGAGAAACTGTCATTATTGCTGATGGTCGGCAAGTTTATCAATTTTACGTTGGCTAAGTGACTATTTTCCACTTAATGGGTCTTGTATTTCTTAACCTTTGATCGGTAAAGTGTTATTGCACAAGTCAAAGATAGGATTTTAAACCATAACACTATTTTCCCGAGATCGGCCTAACCACTTGCTAAAATTGCATTTTCAACTGTTGAAGGAAGTTTTATATAAACCATCATTATTAAATTATCTACTAAAGATCGATCTACATGCTCGACTGCATACCATATTTTATTGGAATAAAAGAAATAGAACATAGAGTTTAAAACGCTTATCTATGTGTTTAAAAAAACCGACTTATCGAGGTAGCCCTTTGATATACTTCCTTATGCATGCGGAATAAATGAAAAAAAGTACTATACATCAAAAGACACAACCAAAGTGCACAATTAAACTAAACTAAAACCAACAAAACCTACCATTCAAACTAATTCACTAAACTCGAGCATATAACGAGCCGAAACCGAAGCGTGCGCGGGCGCACGGAAGTATGGAAATGTGCACCTGCCACTCGTCCCTCGCACCACCCACTGCGCCTAGATAAACGGCACTCAGCCTCGCTAACTGCCGCAACCAGGCTCGCCTGCTACCGTATGATTGAACTGAATACTGAACACTTTACGCGCAATAAAGCTCGCTTATGGAATGCTTTGTTTGGTGCGTAATTGTATGTCAGTTTGTGAGTATTCTTGCTTTGATTACACTAAGCAGTTTTGTATTTATTTTAATCTACATATATCTATAGTCTATGTAATACGGACTTTGTTCCAACTATATAACAATTAAAAACTTGACAATAGCACGGATCCTGACAACGTTACAGGCAAATAAAAATGGTTCTAAGGATGACATCTCTCAACAGTCTGTTGGAAAGATAAAAATAATGCGAAAATGTATACCATCAATACAATATAACTCATTTAGAGGTCTAATTATTTAGACCCTCGCACCACCCACTGCGCCAAGATAAACGGCACTGAGCTTAGCTAACTGCTGCAACCAGGCTTTACTGCCGTACGATTGATCTGAATACTATAAACTTTACGTGCTATGAGAGTCTGTTATGAAATGCTTTGTCTACTGCGTAATTGTGAGTATCCTTGTGTTGATTTCACTGCGTAGTTTGGTTTAATCATTTTTTTGATGTTATTGAGAGCTATGTATGTAAAGCAACTAACAACAGGCGTAAACATGGTGGTAATTGTGATAAATGATAAATTTAATTGGACGTATATTTAAATAAAGTATAACACATTGATACATACAACTGATACAACGGAGAATTCAGTGTACTTAAACTGTTAATGACCACAAAATGATGTTGTACACAATATCATCATCATCACCACCTAAAACACAATTGAAACTACTTTTCTAACCCACTACATGCTGTAAATTAAATCACCAGCCGCAAACGCACCTTGTACCTACACCTTAACTAGCAAAACTACTACCGCGTCTTCTATTAACGGCCGTTTTCTATATTCTATCTTTTTTTGCTTACTAAAGTCAGGCAAGTCTATCTATTTGCACTTACTTTGATTTCAATACGCTGTCGACGAATAGCGTTTCTTATGACTTTTGACAATCAAATGTCATTTTATCTGAAATTACAATCTATCCATAATCTTTGATACATTATTGAAAACGGCCGTAAGGCATGCTTCATCTACCACTACAGCTTCATACCAACTACTGTACATAATTCGATACCTGCATAGCACCAGGCCGGCCACACGACCGGCTCCATCTTGCAAAACTACTACCGCGTCTTCTCAAAACATGCTTCATCTACCACTACAGCTTCATACCAGCTACTGTACATAATTCGATACCTGCATAGCACCAGGCCGGCCACACGACCGGCTCCATCTTGCAAAACTACTACCGCGTCTTCTCAAAGCATGCTTCATCTACCACTACAGCTTCATACCAACTACTGTACATAATTGGATACCTGCATAGCACCAGGCCGGCCACACGACCGGCTCCTCCTCGCGCCGCGCGTACCAGGCGAGCATCACGGAGGCGGGACCAACATCAGTTCCTCTCCACTTCCCATCACACCCACTGGCTCCCCTCACCCTGAGGGGATAGCCTGTTGTTATGTATGTGGAACCTTATACATGAATGTTATGTATGTGGAAATCGAACGTAGATGTAAAATAATTGCGCAGAAAACTCACGTTGATTTCGGTCCAAGTTTAGGAGGAGATATTCCAAGATATATGATATTAAAACACCAATAAGTTGAATTATGAAATTGTGATTCAATCAATAATTAATAATGAAGTCATTCTGCTCTTAGGTAGGTAAATACCTTATTTTTTTTTTTATATAACGAATGCTGAATATAGAGATGCATCGAAAGCATGACTTACGATTATTCAAAGACAAATACGCAGCTATGATTATTGTAGATTTTTTTCACATTTTTTTGTTGACCTGCTATCATATGGTCCAAGGTGTACAAGAACCTTAAAAATGAATCGCCGAATTTACTGTACGTGCATAATATCCGACTATGTATATTAAATATAATAGAATAAAAATCATTTATTGGGACATCCAACTCATTATACATACAATTATTACAGCTATTTTGTTTGATGTTACTTCACGTTTCATTCGAAACATGAAAAGAAAAGCGCATACCTTCAGAAATGTCAGATTTTATTAGCAAACTCTTTAATACAAGCTTTAGAACAATTTTAAAATGAATACTTATTATATCTAGAATCTATTTATAATATTTATACGCTAAAGTCGTATTATATAATGATACAAATCTGCAGTGTGGCAGGTGTGATCGTGCGCCGTACAACGGAAACGAGTGCTCTCATCAACTACCAATTGAGGTTTTTTCGCCGTGTCTATTAGGCGACACGCGAGCTCTATACAGGGTGTTTCTTTTTAGCAAAAAATATATTAACGATAAAAACATACTTATACATAACTAAGTGTATTATTGTTATTATAAGTGATAATAAGTATAATTATAACTGAGTAATAATTAAAAAATAATTTACCATAAATTATGTACCGTGGAAACGGTTATCTAAAATTTTGTAATATTAGCTTCTTGAAGAGAAACTGGTCGGGTAGGCCCATAAATAATAATCCTATACCATTACGCAAAGAAAGTGAAACACCACAAGCGTGCCACCTGATGTTAAACGCAGTAATTATTCCTCTCTCGCGGATGCCTAAGTGTCATGTGTCGAGTATACGTATGTTAATTAAGTAATATTTGAGAATATAAACTCGTATAAAATATTATTACGATAAATTGCAATTTCTGTCACTATAACATTGAAGTTATTATGGCGTTTAGAGATAATGATATATGGTGTTGTAGTATTGAAATCATTATAGAATGTTTATTAGTAGATATTGAATATATAAACGAGGAATTACATTTCAAGACATGATAATTATAATGGTAAAGCGTTTTTCATTCAATAGAAAACATGTTTCGGTGATAAGTTTAAATGTTTTTCGGTGTATTTAAATATTAGTGTATCATCATATAGATTTAACCAATCAATGAGTAAACAGCTTGAACAACGTTTCGTTTGTAAACGATGTTGTAGCTGTTATTAATTGATGTTGACGATTACACACCCTGTAATCATTAATCTAATAATATCAATTGTGATCATTAAAGTTTTCATATCTAAAAATTAATCATTATTTCAAACACACCCTGTATAAGGGGACCTAGAAAGCGATGCCAATTACTCGGTGCAGAGCGTCGGACCACCACCCGCAGCACTGAGAATCGTGCTCGAGTTAATCTAATAACATCGATGTGTTTCTATAGTTTTGATATTTCAAAATTGTTTCATAACTATAAACACACCCTGTATGAGGGGATGTTAATGCCACAAAATAGACGAGTACACAAGTTGACTTCGTGTATGTACTTCTAGTTTTTTATCGCGCTATTATTGTTCATTTTAGTAAAATAGGAATAATGAAAATATAAATCAAAAATGAATATACTATAAGAGGCAAAAAAATTTACCGAAGCGTCTCTGAAACGGATCACACCCGCGCTCAGACTGTTTCGATGTAGGCCGACACATCATGTCTGTGAAGGGTATCTATGTGTGCGATGCTCAAGCGCGCTTCGTATTGATTGTCTCCTGCACTTATATTTTGTGGCGGTGGCAATTACTCGGTGCAGAGCCTCGGACCACCAGCAATAGTGCTGAGTCGTGTTTGCCGTTAATCTAATAAAATCGATGTTTCGATCGCTGTTGGCTTTGATATCTAAATTGGATTCATTTTAAATTGGAGTTTAAACGGGAGGGAGGCTAATGAGATAAGTAGCAAAATAGATACGGTGGCATTAGTAAATGAAAAACAAACAGTGGAATGCATAAAATCGTTCTGCCCATAATTACAAAGAAATTAAAAATGCTATCCACTGAAAATCTTTATTACATATCCATCTAAACGAACAGAAAACAGCCTTTCAAGGTTTATAACATGAATATTATGAATTGAAAATTTTCTTAAAATATTTTCTGTTCAATATTTGTTTTGCAGTTTTTATTTATGTATTACTATATCCTAAAGCTCAGTGCTCTCATATCCTATTTTTTAAATCTAGAATTTCTGATGAAACAGATACAAAACCTCACAAAAATACTTCAAATGAGGTCACATATCAATAATTTGACACCAAACAACGTGAAAGAAATATCAAATGTCGTATAAAACTAAAATAAAGCCAGGGTCACTTGGAGAATGTCAGGTTACTCTCACATTGTTACATGTCCGAGCTTCGACAAGTATCCGTTTACATTCGTTACAAAAATTAGTCTATTGCACATACATTCAAAGCTAAAACAAAATTATCGGCAAGACATCTGTGATACTTTTATGTTGTAGATGTTCATGGGTTTCGGTCAGTCACTTTACATCAGGGGAACCATGTTTACTTGCCTGTATTTAGATATTCATCGACATTTAACACATTACTATCCCACACGGTCCATCAGAGTCCTAAAATAAGCAAAGCTTGTACCTACTATGGAAACGAAATTGTATAATATTGTACCCGTGAGGATTGAATCCACACTTAGGATTTCATCTTTACTTGTTACCGGTCATGTTTTACTGGGTACTAAAACTAAGACACAAATCTGATTCGGGTCGGAACGAAGACGTTTCCGTCGAAATCTGTATAAATCTTATTCCGATTTTGGATACTTTCAGATCGGATTCGTATTTGTAAATAGCCTGATATCGTACCGACAAACGACCAACCGAACTAACAAAAAAACACAAAACGATATATCAAAAGCGCAACAAACATTACACAATGATATAATTTACCACAATGCACATAACTCCAACGAAATCTGATACAGCCATCATTAATTCGATTAAGTTGTTACGTTAACGATCTAGGACGGTAACGGAACAACAATTTTATGAATGGCACCGCGCGGTAGGTATTCGAGCATTCGAAAATGATTAGTGCACAGAACAACAGAGCATATACCATCAGAGCCCCGATACAATTTAATGTTGCCGTATTTCAAACGAAATGACCACTATCCCGTATAAAATTGTCTCTGGGCTATCTATTTCGTTCGATTGAATTGTCTGAATGTATTACATCGATAGCATTGTGTACGGTAGTAATAATAATAAAGCGCGGATAGAATGTCGCCGTCATATTAATTTAATGGCCTTTCGTATCCGATATGCAGGTTTGATGTTAAATTTCAATATAATAAATACATAATGGTTTGATATTTAAATTGGTAAATTAAATTCATATTTTTCATACAAAAACTGGTTAAATTACATAATCATAATGTTTTTGGTGATACGTTCGCGTTGCTATGAATGTACGTGTATAGAGAAGCTTAATTGTTTTGTTTTAAACTCCACGCCCCCTTGTTTTTTTTTATTATTGCGTAGTTCGTATGTTCTTTGCGTATTATAACCGGAGCTCTCATTACGCCTAACGGCCGTTTTCAATATTCTATCTATCTCTTGTTTTGCTTACTAAAGTCAGGCAAATCTGTCTATTTGAACTTACTTTGATTTCAATATGCTGTCGACGGATAGCGTTTGTTATGACTTTTGACAATCAAATGTCATTTAATCTGAGATAACAATCTATCCATAATCTTTGATACATTATTGAAAACGGCCGTTAATCAATAAGAAGGATTGATAGACTATTGATAGAATTGTGAACAAGAAATCCTGACTTTAGACGTTACGTAAGACCCTCTTAAGCTGTGTTTAGATTTTAGGAAGTCAGTAGTTAATGAGAATTTGAAAGGGTTCTTGTTAAAAAATTATGAAAAACATGTGTTTTAGGGAGCCAGAACTAGAATGATTTTATTAATTTCGTCTAGATTTAAGATTATCTGTCTTCTATTTATTTTTTGGAATATTCCAAATATTCCAAAAATTAATGTAGTCTATGTTTTTCATTGTGTGTTACCAATGTTCTCCAGTATTTATTTTTACGTAAGACAGCCCTTATTTACACTTAAGTTACAATTATAAACCATTTCTACGATTGCAAATCAAAACTGCCTTACCATTCGAAAAGCCTAACAAAAATAGAGTAGCACCAATCCCACCTACAAATTGTATCTAAAATAGGCCATTGTGAACAAGCCCTGACTAATAATTCATTAACGTTGAAATGCCCATCGTATATTAATGATAGGGTCGAAGGTAAGCGGTCAGATCAAAGCGGGGGTCCGTTAATCATGATTTATTCGCCGCGAGAGGGACCTTTGAAATATTGGTACTATTTATTTAACGACCCCACGGGTTGATATTGTTTACTATGATGGATGTTAACAGTTGGTTAGTAGTATCGAGTATTATTGACTCAAACTATGTTAATTATGGCTCCAACAATTTAGTAGGGAATAATATTTATTTTTTCTTAAATTATTAAAATATTCCAAGTTTAAGTTGATTCAATATGGAATTACAGTTAACTTTAAAGTTACCCCTGTTTTTAGCTTTCATTAAAATTAAGCATTTAAACATTTAGATTCTACTTAAAATTCGGTGCAAAATATGACTCGATACCGAACGTTTTTAAAAAATAAAGTCTAATGTATCCTACAGGATACGATATCGAGCGAAAACGTACCAAGTTCGAATTAAAAAAAATTGTACCCAGAATTTTCAATTATCCATATGTGAGACACTTAATGACTTTACATGAATAAGAATAAAATTTCAGATATATCTTCTCTCTTTCTCTGGTTTAACGAAGAAAAGCTCTCATAGATGTTATCAGTCTTCCTTATAAAAATAATTTACTAAAATTTTGGCGTGTTATCATGTTATATCATTTATAAAAAAGTAAGTCCACATTTCTATTCTTAATATTATTATTCAGAAGCAAAATTCTTAGATCTGATAAACAAAACACACCACTTGTAAATAAGCAATAATTATTTGGGCCTTGACCTGGAAAAATAACAAGTGAACAATCGTAGGACAGCCAATTTGTTACAATTTAATTAAAAACGAAACTGTCTTAGAAGTGGGCTCATTATATAATTATATCAATTGCTTGTTATGAGTTGTAATAATACGTTTAACATAAGATTATTAAAGACTATTTTTCTTATTATTATTAATTATTCATCCGCGAGCTGGGACCATATTTTGGGTACCTAAAAAATGATCTTAGTTGTCGGAATATATGTTTATCGCATTCAAAATTCTCAGATTTTTGGTGGACGTCACATCTTGTTCAACATCATTTGTCCATTAGCTATGAAATGAATGTTAGAAGTGCATCATTAAACATGAATTAAATGTATTTTCAACACACACAATTAATAACATTTTACAAGGCGCATTACATAAATTTCTCATGCGTTCAAACAGCATCGAAAGTTATCATTAATGATACATTTAACCCAATTAATAATGATATCAAATAGCTGCCATTAATCAGTCATCACCGTACGTAAATCGTCTAGACACGAACGAAAGGCGTGAAATTTGAAATACGTGTCTCTATGCTATTGTAATAGAGATTTTAACAGCGAAAGTTTTCTATGCAATCATCACTCATTAATCAAACAAAAGATGTAATCAAAATTTAACTTTAGTAACAAGATCGAGACGTCTTTTTACATCGCCTAAATCGTTATTCTAATTTGAAACCGCCCTCTAGACCAGCGTATTCCATTTGCCGGGCCGTTAAAATAAAATATATGGTCGCAAAATACCCGTGTTTTTTAAAAAATAATGTCGACTATCGATTAACACATCGTTTATTTCTGGATTCATTGAAAACTTCGCACTAAACTTTAGTGACTGAATAGGCAAAACCATTCATAAATGTTTTGCCTTATTACACCAGCTTGTTTATCGCTAAGCATCTTTATTTTTTTGCTTTATCGGGTCCATTATTTGTATAGAAAATCTTATAATCCTCAAGGTGGAGATCATCTCTCTTCTACGAAAAGTGGCAGGGAGCCGCTGGATGTAGGCTGACGGTGACAGGTCGTATTGGAAATCTTTGGGTGAATCCTATTTCCAACAGTAATCCTCCTACGGCTGAAAAGAGTGAGAGAGAGATCGAAAATCCGAGACGTACGGTGTCGATAGTTGGAAGCCTATCATGAAAGTATGAAGTGAATCATGAAGAAGCATTATAAAAATTACCGGGCCATGGCAAAACAATGTTTGGGAACACCTGCTCTAGACGAAAATGTTTAATTAAGACTGGAACATCTTTATTTGAAAACCAATAGCATGTTAATTTCGTCAGTAAGATGCGTACAAGATTGTAGCCGAGTCCATTAATTATTGGACTTGATTACTGTCTAGCTTCGATGTAAATTGCCTATTTTATGTGCGGCTTAATATTGCTTATATCAATAAAGAAAAAAAAATATTACGTTCTAATATGCTATTGGTCAATACGTGTGATACGTCAACTGTGTATATTTAATGTGATTAAAAATATAAAAAGTGGGATTTTCAGCTAGAATATGTGTTTATATTGCTAAATAACTTACGGATAAGAGCTATAAATGTTATCTACGTGATTAACTAACGTGAAGAATCGAAAAATAACGTGAACATAATACTGATTACTATCACATAAAAGTCGTTATAAACTACCTAAATAATGGAAGAAATATTTAATAGGAGAATCAAAATGGATTAATTTTGTAAATTTAATAGATATGCATTGATGATATGTAAGTAAATATTCAAAAATAATAAGAAGAAATTCATATTTACTAACGAACTTAATTTGACATGAATTGTCAGTATACAAAGAACAGCTGATTAGCTAACGCCATCTAGCGAGAGAGAATATAATAGAATTAAATTCAAATATATCAAATTTTACCAAATTATTATAATATAAGGCGTTAAAAATGGATAATATTACATTAAGAAAAAAACATTTACGTAAACAAAAGTCAGAAACGAATCTACAAGATATATTAAATAGTTCTATGTCAAGCAATGCAAACTCCTTAGATAATTCCTCTACCGAAAACAATATATTTAAATCAACATCTGATTTAACAAATAGTCACTATGAAATCCACGAGATTGAAACAATGAAAATAAAATTGAAATCGGCTCATGAAGAAATTTTCAATCTAAAACAAGAATGTCTTAACCTAAAAAAAACTTTACAAGCACACCAAGTAAAAGTTGACTTTTTGACGAATTTAATGAAAAATTGTAATCCACATCATTCAATAGAATACCCAAAAAATCAAGAAAAACCATCAATACAAAAAGAAATATTGAATATTAGCATTAAAACTCCAAGACACTCACCTCTTAAATGCTTGTCGAACAATGTTTTTTTACACAACACTTATCCAAGAATTAAGTCGAAGCAACAAGAAAGCACAGAACACAAACAATGTCGTGAAAATTCTTTAAAATATAATTTTGTAAATCAAAACACACAATCATCACAAATAAAAACCAATAACTGCGGTACCGCCGTAAATAAAAATATGAGTGATAATAGTAAATACCAGACAACAGATGTCAGCACAAGTTGCAAAAAACGTAAGATATTTATAATAGGTGATCAACGCGTCAAACAATTATCTATTTCAATGAATGAAAGGAGGAAAAATAAATGGAACGACATCTATAATGTATTTGGCTTTATCAAACCCTATGCGCCAAGTTACGAAATTTTCAATAGTTGTGAGAAACTAATACAAACTATATCTCAGGACGATATAATTATTCTGGGTCTGGGATCAAATGACAAAAATCCTTTCAATTTCATATCTGAACTATTGAACTTTTTGAGTATAGTAAAAAATAATAATTTATTCATACTAAATGTAAAATATAACCGATATTTAAATGAAAAATTATTGAATTCAAACATAAGGTTATATTTAAAAGGATATAAAAATTGTAAGTTCATTGATATTGATAATAATTACAAGTATTACAATTACAGACAAAATTACATGGACAATTTAACGCAGAAATTAAATATAGAAATTGACGGCATTGACTATGATAAAACCTATTTGGACTTAAGAGAATTTTCAAAAAAACAATCAAATATATTTAATATGCCAACTACATTAAAAAATAATTCACACAATACAATAAAAATAAAAAAGGGAACTATTCCATATTACTTCAAAAAGCAAGAAAATGAAAACCATACTTTAAAGGATACTTTTTCAGTTATTAAATCAAATGAAGAAAATATACAAAATAAAAATTTATTGCTGAATTTATCACCAAAAAAAAAGTTTTTTCGTTCCTAAGACAAATCAATTAATAATTTTGCACCAAAATATTGCCGGTGCTATAAGTAAGTCAGAGGAGATATATTTGGCACTTACTCAATTACATAATGACTTGCAAATTGATATTATATGCTTATGTGAAACATTTATTAAAAGAGGAAATGAAAATCTACTAAAAATACCAGGGTATAGGTTAATGTCTTCATATTCTCGTAAACAAAAAAGAGGGGGAACATGTATTTTAGTAAGGCAAGATATTTCATGCATAAGTCTAGAATACATCAAGGAATACTCTTGTAATTTATTTTTTGAGTGCTCTGGAATCGAGTTAAAATATTTAAATATTATAGTTCTTTGCATCTATAGAATACCTAACCCTAATACACGAATTTTTTTTGAGAAACTTCATAATTTACTACTAAAAATTGCACCTAAGAATAAAAAAATTATCATATGTGGAGATTGGAATATAGATATATTAAAGAAGACTAAGTTATCGGATGAGCTCTTAGGCTTGTTAAAAAATTTTAACATCGAGTGCCAAATTAAAAAACCGACTAGAAATACTGCATGTTTAGACCAGATAGCTACCAATATAAGTAAGGGGACCACTGCAGATGTAATTCAC
>LQNK01001628.1:119107-136747 GCA_001586405.1 Phoebis sennae | reverse complement strand
AAAATTCCAGAGGACATCAAAAATTTACCTATGACTTTATTTCGCCGAAGGCTGACGCAATGGTTGATGAAGAAACAATTTTATGACATCGATGAATACTTATGTGAAATTAATTAATATTGACGTTTTTATATGTATAAACTTTGACATGGCTATTTGAATTTCGATCTATTTATTATCTGTATAATTTTATAATAATTTAATGTAACTATTAATTTGCTACACTCAATATTTGAGTAGAATATATTAGATCCCATCACTATTGTATTCTGGCAAATAAATGTTTTTGAATTTGAATTTGAATTTGAATTTGAAAGTTCATGAATAATTTACTGGTGATCAAGATTGAAAATATTGACTCTGTTTATTGAGATTGAATTATCACCTTCGAAAAATAAGATTTTTATAATACTTTAGAATTGCAATAAAGTTGTTTTTTTTGTTCCATACTAGCTGATCTGCAGGGATTCGCTCCGCTCAATTTACCATTGTAATGTACAACGTACTGACAGATATTTGCGATGAGAAAAATAAATTAAATTATTATTATTCATCTTGTCAACTTTCACATCCTAATCTAGTGCGACTATAACAAAAATTTAGCCTGAAAATATCAATAACCACGGGTTCACGCCACCGGTCCAATGGTGCATTTGGAGCGAGGATGCGCGGAGGTCGGGCCAAGGTTCGACGCTTTGTTCTGTATGTAGGTTACGCAGGTCTAAGTACAATTACTCATGAACTGTGAACACGAGAGCCGAGTTCGTTAAATGATCGTGACTTATCAGTAACGAAGTAAGTGGTTTCCTACTTTGAATGAATTGATGCGTACAACAAATGGAATATACATTCTCAATATAATTCTAATTACATTATGACACTCAATTTAACTAATTCTCAACAGATTTGTATAAAGTTAGTAAACACTAAATCGTAGTTTAAATCCTGGTAGAGAAGTAACTAGTTAACTATTCTAACTACTTTTTGGGCACATTGATGTGTAAAATACCTATGTGTTTACAGAATTTTAACTAAAAAACACAAAATCCATTAAATTGGGGATAGGTAACTTAAGTTAAACTAATAAATCATCAGATTTATCAAAACACCAATAAAAACTGTATTAAAAGCATTTACCTCGATGTTTAAAAAGAGTAAAAACGTTGTTTACACATATTAGCAGGCTGACTGGCAACCCACGCATCTCGAGCCGCTATACATCGATACATATAAGTATATAAGTATGTAAGTATATCTGTACGTCCGTCCTACAGGCGACCTCCGACAGGTCGCCGCGGCCACCGTATTTGCATGTGGACAAAGCCTCCTTGAATACATACGTTTGACGCACGACACTCACAAAGGGGCTATAAGATTCCGCTTTCGTATAAAAGTTAAAATTATAAAAAAATATAAATTTTATATACTTAGTAAAAATAATCGCAATACAGGCATGGGAACTGTGTCACCCGTTTGTTCGGTGGTAAAAGCTAAACACAATTAATAAAATAATATAGATCTAAGCATCAGCAGTAAGTTAAATTTCTACAACAGTTGTTTCAATTCTCTCCTTTTTTACCGACTTCTAAAAACGGGGGAGGTTCTCAATTCGACTGTTTTCTTATGTATGCTACTGCATATCTCCGGCATTTATGGACCGTTTTTTAAGCTCTAATTTTTGGTGTGTCGGTTCTATATTTGGCAAAAAGTTATCATATTTTACGCATTAGTTTCTCAATTCTTATCTTGTGCACTACTTTAATGTATGAGAAGAGTGTCATTAGGTGATCATTTGGTGACTAGCGAAATTGTTAACTTTTTCAAAGCCAGAGATCCCATTAAAATTTTATCAAACCGCCAGAGTAAAACTAACAATTTTACATTGTTATACAAAACTAGAGATGAGTTTAACGTAGCACCATTTTAGCGCTACCATTGTATTATCGGCGTCTTTTATCATGCAAAATTGTTTCAAGTTTGGTTCAGTCCTGATTTCTCGGTTCGAAACAATGCAATAGTTCAGCCTTTAACGTTCACATAAAAACTCACTCACTCGAAGATATTGTCAACCAATTACTACAACTACTTTTTAAAGAAACTGTAAGATTTAAGCGACTGCTGTATATTTTATAGTCATTTCATCATTAAATATCCAATAATGCCAATAAAAAGGCATCAATAAATATATTAAAATCACATAAAACAAACTCTTATTTATTGAACTTCAAGATATCTACATATAAATACCACAACTTTCTGACCCTTACCAACATATCTCCATTACCACCTCACACGAAACTGACCTTGAAAAGCGGAAATTTCCATATTTTTTTCTATAAAATTGCATCACAGGACGACGTTACGTAACGACGCTGTTATCAAGAATCCGAGCGACCTTGTGCACCGTGTAATTCGCACCTACTTTTGAGACGACTATTCAAATAATCAACCGTAACTGTTTGAACTGGCGATGCACTTGACTTCTAAATAAATAAAACAAAAAATCATTCTTGTAACGATATCAATATATCTATATTAATAAGAAAATAGCAAACAGTGATAGTATAGATGATAAATCTCGCAATATGAGTTAACAGATAACAGGGTAGCTCCGGGAGAGGAAACGAGATACGGAAGATTAAAATCGTGAAAAAGTAAAGGTATCCAACTTCTCCTATCATTTTATATGCTCAAATAACACTTCGATCTTCCTTGGAATGATGGAAACAAGCAAGCCAAATTGAATTCCTGTCAAACAATACTCTTAATTCAAAGTTAAGACGAATAAATGGGTGTAATATAATATGTCAGCATTTCTCACATATTCGTCTATATTCGTGTCATACGCAGTCCTCGACGAACTCATGTAAATAAGACTAGCATTAACTAACTTACGTTCTTACAAATTGACGCATTCTGCCATACTAGTAGAGTGCATCTGACCTCTTTTTAACCAGCCAACTAAAAACATACTAGGTGAATTATTTATTTTCCATGATTTTTTCACAACATCGTTATGTTGAGCGAATGGGTGAGGAACGTGGACTGAAGAGAGCATACTTGGTTCAACGATAGGGCTGACGCTCGGTTGGACGGCCTCAGTATATCTGACGCGATCGTGTTGAGGTGTACCTCCGTGCTACAAGCCAATAATAATTAGCAAAAGACCGCTCAGGGCCGGGCAAGGTGGAGATTTCTCGTCTCGGAGGCCAAGACCCACTTCGGGGTTACAGCGTCGAAGGAATAAGTAAATAAGTTAGTTTTTTTTTGTTTTTTTTTTATGGCAGAGCAGGCAAAGGAATAAGTGGGTCACCTGATGTTAAGAGATCACCGCCGCCCATGAACACCTGAAACATCGGGGGTATCACAGGTGCTTAGTTCACAAAATATAACAAGACAGTATCATCCACTTACTCAACTACCTTCATTTTAGGTAGCCCCTGACGAGCTTATGTAAATAAGACGAGCACGAATTAACGCATTTAGCATTGCCTTACACGTAACATGCACCTGACCTTTGAACAAAGGTCATTGTGGGTGAAATATTTGTTATTTTCCATAGGATTCCATAGACAGAAACTGATATATAAGCCTGTAAAAATATAGCATGATAATATGTTAATTGATAATGTTAACTTTAAATATAGCAATAACTAAAAAAAATTATGACATAAATGATTATTATTATTTTGAGCCTTTTATGACTCACTGCTGGGCAAATAATTAACAGAATATATTGGAAAAAGGGAGGGAACGCCCTCACCTTTTTTCAATATATTCTGTTTTTGGCGATTACAGACTAGCCCTTAAGGTAAAATTCAAGTTCGTCCTGCCATTTCCTCTTTACCAACTTGAATCAAGTGGAGATAAAAATTTATAAAACAAAAGAATAGGACCAATATATGATACCCCACATACCTACGCTGACTGTTATGCATTTTAAACCTTATAACAAGATCTACAAACTTATATTTTAAATTGGTACTACAAAAATGAAAAGGAAAATATATCGCTTATAAATACCAGAATAAAGAACAATATAACAGCGATCATCGCAATCCATAATAATTCAAAAGGTATTATAAATACAACGATTTAAAATTATCCTTTTGACCCGGTCGCGACCCTGAGATTAATTATTCATCTATCATTACACCAAGATGGCGGCTGGCAGAACAATTGACATTTGATTGGTCACGTGTTTGGCGGGAAGCCAACACCATGGGAATACAGATAAATAAAGTACAGATAATAAATTGTTCACACGCGATTCTAGAATGTGATAGAACAAGGTTTGTTACACAAAACAGATAGATATAGGAGTCGAATCACGCACACAGACATATTCGCGCTCAGACTGTTTTGATATGACTCGAGATACCATGTCGGTGAAGAGTGTCTATGTGTGCGGTGGTATGGACTTTGACTTCTGGGCTTCTATTTTGTGTTGTATACCGTGCTCAATAGAGCGGCCGTGAACCGCAAATACACATCAATTGTATAATTTTATTGAGGCGTAAATAGAGGTAGGTATGTTTGTATGACGCATGCGACCCGCGCGACCCGCGGTGGAAGGTCACCGCCAACCTGGAAAACTAGTTGAAAATCAGTCAAACGGTATTGCTAAATGTAAATTCGAGATTATTCCATGTTCCTTTGTACATACATATATTACACAGTGATATTAAGTAATCTCTATTTGAAAAAATAATTTATTAACGGACTTTAAAAAAGGACAATGGATGACAAAGTTGGATGTATGTATGAAATATTGTCGCAACTGAAGACTATATGTAATATTTGAGTATGATGATTCACTTAGGCTTCTGAGTACGTGTGCTTAATTTCATGAGTTTGTATGACCACGAATTTCTCGAAAACTAAAGCCGTTCGAGATGATGCTTTTTAATTTGAACAATTTAAGTTCATCTAAACGAATTAAAAAGATGAAGATGTTCCGTCAGACAAACATAAAATGTTTCCATATTATTAAAAACCTATTTTTGAAACCTTCAGTCATCGAAGCCCGTAGAAACCCAGTCCCTCCTAAACCTGCACAATTACAAAGCCCCGGCACTCTGGCAAAACCGCGTAAATAAAGATAAGCTATCTTCAAAAACAAGCACTCGTTCAGCTAGATTTATTGAACACATCACGCATTATTCCCGGCTATCTGGCCGATTATCGGTCACCGGCGGGTCGGCCATTGTTCGAGGTGAACATTTTTGTTCTTGTGCACTATCTACTTTTCACTCGGCGATCTTGCAGCCCCCAATCTGATCGAGGATAGTTTTCAGCGTGTACTAAAAGAGTCCCTCAAGATAAGACGCCTCTTTCAGGAAGGTACAGTAATTACTCTGTGATACCCGTTAGAAATATAGCAAACTAGAAACGTCCCGAGGTTTCGCCTGCGTAACTTCTGAACGCGTAGGAATTCTGGATCGTTACCTAATTGGGTAAACCAAGTTTCATCCAACCAAGTTTTATCCAAATCTGTTTAGTAATTTTTTCATGAAAAAAGTTTAGTTTTTATATTTTTTATTTTAATAGTATAAGTAGGAATAGCAGACACGACAGATTCTTTCATATCTTGATAACAATGATAATGTTATTCAAACCTTCAGCGCAATTCTCTATTAATTTTCGTAAAAACCTTCTGAAAATTATTTATTTTAATACTGAATCTTGACATACTTCATATTATTTTGTGCATTACATTGATTATTTAAAACCCACGTATTCAACATAAGAGGCAACATTAAGTCAATTTTATCGCGACATATCGTTGCTACATTATGCTTCAATTACATAATCTTTAGCCATATTTATACACACACAAAGGATAAATAGGGATGTCAATACATTTTACGAGTACCTACAGTCACACGTACTTAAATAGATATATTTATTTGGTCGCCCACTTCTTTATTGTTAGCCCTGAATACTCGCCTAGACTTATATCCTTTACATAATAAGAATAGCGAATAACCTTAGTATTTTATTGACAAACACGCAACATCTTATATGCACGTTTTAAAATATTGAATTGCTTTTGAGCGTCAATTTACTACTTACAAAAGAATAGTCCCACCTACTAAATTCTAAATACAATGAATTATTAAAATACAATTTAAGAAACAAACATAAGATACTCTAGTATTGAATACTTAGTTTTAATCGTAAACAAACATAAAATACCAGAACTAATTGTTATATTCATAACTTCACATATTATAATAAGCCTTATATTGGGCAGCCACATCGTTTACAAGCCAAATTGTCTCTAAACCAAATTTATGGTGTCAAACATTCAAAATGTTTCCATCCAAACATAGATAACGAAACACATAATAAAATCGAATTGCCTGTATACTTCGACCGGAGAGAACAAAATAGAGCTATTTGAATAAAATACTGAGTTTGTTTTATCTAAATAGTCGAGTTATATTTGTCGAGGGCGCCTAATGTATCCCGTTAGTAGGTGTTGGATATAACATACGTTCGATTAGATTGTCTCGAAAAATAACATAATCCAATTGAAATTTATCTGAACGACTCTATTTGGAATTTTTTAATAGGTTTAGGTATTTTATTGAACAGCTTTTAAGAGTTCATAATATAAACATTTGCAAAGCTGAATGTGATGATTTTGAATAATTCGTAAAATATGCAAGCAAATGCGTGGACACTGTAATAATGTTTGAAGTAATAAGTCATATTTCTTTTGTTTTAAAATTGCTTCGAATATAAATGATTTTACCATAAATACGTGTGCTATTGTATAAGCTTGTTCAAAAAGATTTTAGTCAGATTTTTTTAGGCACATGATAGAGACAATTATCCTTAAATATTCGGAAATTTATAGAAATATAAATACTCGTTTATTGAAAAAAACTGAATTAGGTTTGATGATTGTTATCATTTCGCATAATGATGGGAATCTTTGAACTTCGTGTATAAGTTATTTCTAGCAGATAATTAAATAATACAAAATTTTATAATATTATTCGCTTTGTTTCTATTTTAGTGTTCAATGGAGCGAGTGCGTGACGGATTAACCTTTAAACTTAGTATTTTACATAATTACAATTACAATAAACATAAAAACAGATCTCTGACCTTTATAACGATTAATTAACTTACTCTTAGCAATGATAAACCAAATGAATGCCACAAATATTACCACGGAAAAGGTTTTACTATACAACCAATTTTATTAAAAGCACATGTGTGTTGCCAACTAAACATACAAAATAACGTAAACATCTTCATTACATACTGAATAATAAAATCAAAAAGACCTATTTTCCCAGAGAAACATAAACAGAATAAAATTGGAAAACGATTACAAATATAAACCGAATTGCTTAAAACACGTAACCGACGATAACACACTCAACTCATTGTTGATGCGGAACAAACAAAACTGAACCTTATGTTTGAGTTATTAGATTATTTTTCGGTTTTTCTTTATATAATTTACGTCTTTTTATAATGCCTAAAGGTGAGAAAAGAGGTCGAATGATAAGAGGCATAGTTTAAACGGAGGTCGCGTGGAAAACGAAAATATTATTAGAACGTTAATTATTCCAACCGCTTTTTCGTATCGTTAACCTGCTTTAGTTTCCTCTCAATACAGCTGATAATTATTGGCACTAATTAACAATACATGAGCGATTGCAGTTAAAACTGTGAAGTTGAAAGAGAAAACGCAAGGTCATACGGGTGACTAACGTGAAATGAATTAAAACTTGCCTTTTTGTTAACTACTGAAAAAATATAAATATTAGCAATGACGTCATGAGAGATTGAGAGTGACTTTTGGATATTATGTAATACAAGTCAAAAATTTTAATCCGAGTCAAAGATTGAAAATGTCCTTTACATTTTGTACAAAGGATTTAGTTTGTGGATAATTTACCAAAGTTTATTCACCGTGTACCATAAAGATTAGGTTAGATTATTATTAATAATGCTTTATTTACATTAGTATTAACAATAATAAAAACCTTTATTTGCTACTATATTATCAAGAGCATTACCGACACAACTTTAACGGTGCATAAAATTATTCGAATATGGAAAAAATTTAAAACGTAATAATTTTAAAAGAAGATATACAATATCCATAAAATCAACTGTGACACAGAGGTCATTCAATCATTGGCCTCAAATTGAAAACCTTTGTGGTTTAGACGGAAAATTGATTTTTTGTCGAAAATCATTAATGAGATTATTGACATTTCTGACTCCATCGTATATTCTTTACATCTTATATTCAATTGAATTTATTTTTTCACAAAAACAACTGCAACTTCAAGAAAAATCTCCATAATTTTTGGGCAAAATATATGTTTCGAAAAAAATATCAACCATACAAAAACGGTTAACACAAGACGCTACTGAAAAAGTGACATAACACAGAGCAAATAAACTTTAACAAATACAATTTGCCCTCGCTACATCGCAAGGTCGGCCCAACTGACAACATGCGATCATCTACATAGGTGAGAATTACGTTTTGTTCAAGAATTACAGGACACAGCATTACATTTCGCACAAACGTCACAAATATTGTTGTTAATGTTATTTAATTATCTGTATTTATAAACTTTTAATCGAATGCAATTAATTATATGTATGTGAAACATAACTTAACTAAAACTATTCGAATAATTTTCACAAGTGCAACTCGAAATTAGTGTGTCTATACACCGCGGATTTACTCCCGTAGCCTATATAGCCTTTTTATTAAGCTGCCTAGCCGTAGTATATATAGCCTTTTTATTAAGCTGCCTAAATATACTCGTATGTTAAATGGAATTTTCGAATCTTAATGTTAGTCTCTATCTATTTCGAAGACTAGCGCTTATATACAAACAGTTAAACAATACATTTCACGTTATAATAATAGATAGTTTTAGATTCACAATGTATTTAGCTAATAAAATGTGAAATTTTAGTTCACTGTGTTGTGATTCTCTATAAAGACAATAGTTACGTTTTTTGACAGGTTACGTTTCGCATACGCTCGAAACATTTGTCATTTCATTGTCTGTGTATTAATATTATGAGTGTTTTTCCCAAAGCATTCACTTCGAACAAATCGACCATTAGTCCTACCGATAATACCCATACTGCAACGTTACATTAGCAAAATCCGTCTTGGACAGGGATGTCATAGACAAACAAAGAAATAATATTATGAGCTGCAGGTAATATATTCGACTCTATGACCTTAGGATATAAACCTTCGTACTGATCATCAAAATAAAACAAGAATAATACTCGCACATAATTGTGATATTAATAAAATCAAGCAGTAATCAATGTAAGCAGGTTTAACGTTTTAAAACATCACTTAATACGCTCTTTAAAATAGGCGAATAATAATGAAGCAACACCGTTTAAAAATAAGTAATCAGCACTAATTTTGCTACGATATATGTATAATACGAGCAAATTAAAAAGGAAATATATCTAACCTTAAATCTAAAATCTTTGTTTTAATCGCTTTTAAACATCTTTTCCTACAAAAAGTAACACCATCCCATTATGCATCCAACGTTGAAATTAAACAAATAATACACTGCAAATATTGCGATACAGTTAAAGCAATACAACTTTATCTACTACCAATTTTATACTCAACCATTCCCTACATAATTTCTCAAGATTACGCGAACGTTCCCCAATCAACGACAAAACATTAGTAAACAAAATCTCATTTCCACAATACGATCCGGCGACAATCGTTACAGATCTAAACTATTTTAGTGCTCGCTTTACGAGGATCACTTTCACAACAGGCCGATTGTAACTTAGATAAACGTTGTCCACAAGTGAAATAAGTACCGCGTTAGAGTTACCTCAGACGACACACGTTTTTTTTTTATTATGTTACCTCATGTTATGGTTATGCTTACTTCTTTACTAATATTACTTCTTTAGGTCTAAATGATAGAACCAATTAGGATGAAATTTTGTACCAACATAGTTTGAAACCCGAAAAAAGGACATAGGACACTTTATATTTCATTAATGAATGTTATAAAGGTTCAAGGGTAAGGCACACGTTTTAGTATTAAAAAAATTGAATAAAATATGAACTCATGACCAGTAAATTACATAGTAAAGCGAACAATAAAAATGTGTTGTGCTCTTATCTTATGTTCCTACAACTATTTCAAAATTGCAAAGAACTTATAACGTAAATTAAACTACTTTTATTCATCGAAGGTTACTCAATTTAGGAAACATTTCAAAATCCATATCGATATATTAAAACTGTAACTTTATCAGAAATTTCAAATTAAGACAATACACCACGAAAAATTCAACTTACTTTCAAATCCACTTTATTTCCGATATTTTACAAAATATTTCATCACCTTTTAAACCCACAAGCTAACTGCTCTCACTAGATCTATATCAATCATAACTCATACATAATCATACATTTTAAACGAATAAATATTTTTTACATCTATTTAATATGACCGGACATAATTAGCTAAATTATTGCGGAATACAACAAAGTAAGTAACAAGTTTCTCACGACCCGTGTGATCTGTCTAAAATAATATTCTTGACATCCGATTAGCAAGGAAGCGACACTTTTTGCAATAACGAATAAATAAATATTGCCATTAGTAAATCATTAAGTGCCGTTAGCAACATTAAATCAATGATTAAATAATGAAAGTTAAAGTTCTGAGATGGTTACCAAATCTTTTTGTATTTAACAACACCAATGTTGTTTTTGCTGTATCTTTGCGTGTTATACAAAATGTGATTTTTACACGCACATATGCCCTTACTATGATATATGCCAATAAAATAATCTGAGGAATAAAATGTCTATTGCTACACATTATTTGCCTCAATCCTGTGCCTCGAAGAAACAACAAATTTTTGATTCTGACTGCGTGAAAAAAGTTATAAAATAATACTTTTTACACCAACCAATAACAAAAAAACAATCAAACAGCCTTACCGCGGCAAAAATAAAGAAAAAAAAACGCTCGCATTATGAAAACCAGAGTGACACAACCAAAGTACAGAGAACGTTTCGTGTCAGATTAAGGTTACCCGGGACTTAGCCGCGGAGGTCACAAAAACGTTTGACACCACATGTAACATAATAACTGTGTTGAAATTAAACACGACTCCATTTTAAAAGTGACTCAAAAATTCATAATTTCATTTGATATGCTGCGCGACATGCACCAGTGGGTTAGAAATACGATTTAGTTTTGTAAAGTTAGCGGCGTTTCGGATGAGTTGCATGTTTTTAGGTAATGTATGCAGTAGTCTACAAATTCCATTGATTTAAAGAAAGAAGAAAGACAAATGTACTTATTTACTGCAGACAGTATAGACAAACAAAACTGAAGATTACACATCAATTTTGTAAGTAAATATAAAGAATCAATGACATAATTAATTAGGTATAAAATAGATGTTATTCAGCAATACATACATGATTGTTAATCCTCTTTCATTATAATAAGAAAAAAGGTTCATCCTTTTGTTTTCTTTCTAAACATGATTTGGTGGGTCTTTCATCGCAAAAATTATGGACGTTGTAGTAAAAAACATGATTTTAATAAAATCCAAAAACTAGCCGAAATAAATGATAGGAAAAAGAAACTTAATCCGTATTAATTCAAGCTACATACTAATCTCGCAATATCGACTGAACAGTGAGGTAAACGCAGACAAATTCCGTACACCATTAGCGAAACAAAAACTGAACTTATCAACTCACGTACAATATTAGTGTCACACGACAAATTACAAATCGTAAGCGGTTAATGTCTTTATCAACGCGACATATAAGCACCTGCGGGCAGAAAAACAACAATACGCAATAAATAATAAACGCGAACATTTCACGTTTTTCTCGCGCGGCAATCTGTCACAATTATCGATGGTGTCGTTAATTTTACGAGCGGCTATAAATTATTTGACCTGGGACATGCGAGCTGGGTCGCCGCAAGGTCGGCCGAGGTGCTACCGCCGAGTGACTGACTATGATAATTACAGGATAATAACGTTATACGTTCAATATATCGTTCAAAGGTCGGTATCGTACGCGTCCTATTCAGTATTTGTATAGAGTATGCGATCCGTACGATGCTTATGTGATATTCTATACAAAGAATATTACTTTACGTTAACTCCGATGCCGTCGATGCGGACATGTGGATGCTTAGTTTTATAAGTGTTTTTCTTACGATACAAACCGTTATTATAATGATAATAATGGTTTGATATTTGAATGTTACAATCATAACACCAGAAGTATCTCAAAGGAAGAGGGAAAGAAGTAGGACAAAAATGTATCAAAGATTATGCATGGATTCTTATCACAGATTATTATATGACGTTACATAAACAAAAGACATAGCAAATACTATTCGTCAGTATGATATTGAAATCATAGTAAGTGCAAATAGATTTATCTGACTTTTGTAAGGAAAACAAAGGATACATAGAATATTGAAAACAGATGTAAACCAAAGTGCGCTATATACACAAATTCATATAAGCAGATAATAATGTGAGTATTTGTAAACGATATCATGAACATAAATTTGAAACTAGTTTAGTCTAAAATTGTTTAATGTGGTTTACATTTCATTGTTGTACAGTAGAGCATACGTCATTAATGAGTCAATATTAAAGTTTAAACTGAGCTTAACCCAAATTTTTAGCGCATCTTATTATGGAAAAAAATATGAATCATGTTGAACCGGAAAAGGTACTTTTCAGTTCTAATAAAAAGATTTATAAAGAAGGAAAATAATCAATATCAATGGTTCACAACAAAGGTCGTATAATAGGTCATCATAACAAGCCAACATCATCGTTGAACTATAAGGAAAATGTCGTTTTAACATCGCATGCTGCATTGATTTTTAATATTTAATCTGATGTATTATCCTTTACTTTATGTACTACAAAAAATACAATATGTTTCAAGGCACTCATAAAGTGGAGTGATGGTACATTATGAAACAGTTCATCATCGATAAAGCTAAGATTCGACAGGGCGGTATCATAGGCATCTGAAGCATTATTTGTATAGAATTTGAGTTCTGTGCGAATCAGTGCACTTGTCATTTTATGATCCGTTAGATGAGATTCGTCCGATACTTATGAAACTGACCTGTGGACGCCTGGCTTTACGGAGTATTCGAGCAAAAAGACTAGCAAACGTAAGAATAATATTAAATTACACTTTATCGTACCAAACAGAATGATGGAACAAATCCTTTGCCCTTATAACTACACGATGTTCATCTCATAAACATGAAAAGAAACACAAAAATGGACACCCAGCAACTAGTTTATGCGCGTAGCAATTACTGCTCTTCGGTGCGGAGTCGATGACAAAAAACAGGTACTCCCTGGTGGTAATTAAACGAGGATATATGTTATTCGAATTGACAGGTTAATAGGCAATATCCTTCTGGTTGAAGTGCTTTCTCTTGGAATTTTAATTTGAAGTGCACTCATGGATGATAGAGGTGATATTTTTATGATTATTCACCAATATTCCGAGCTAATGAGGTTCCTCCTAAAATTGAACAATGAGAATTACTGCAAATATAAGAAGTAAAATAATTTATGGTATGGCAAACATATTTTTGTCATTATTAATAAGCTTAATTTCTTTATATTCTAGTAAACATTTCCGTATCACCAGAAAAATGACGATGCAATATATGTGAGAAGGCGACGACAGCCTAATATAACATATGACATGAAGCATTTTTTATTTTCCTGGTTAACCTAACCATTTAGAATGTATCTAAGAACCGGGTTAAAACATCGGACAACCGCTGCCACCATCAAATCCAAAGCATTCCAAATCAACGGTGCATGCGATTTCAATGGAAACCCATACAACGCGAGTTCCACTAAAGGTCACAAAGACGTGTGGTGGTGTTTAGTAAACAGCGCACGCACCGCAGATGCCTGCGACTACGTCCGCCTGTGGAATGTACGTTTTCACTATACACGCGCAGTATGTGAATATGCTAGACTAGTTTGCTGTATTATGGCCTTGTTGATACATTGATATGGATAGCCTATTAGTTTTAGACTTCGTTGGAAGAGATTTTCTATCTAGTTTGTAATCCAATCCACTACATTCTCATTGAAACTAATTATTATGATCATGGGTAATATTACTGTATCTACTTATGGTCCTTAAAATTTGTAAACAAAAAAAGTCTAGTTTAACTTTTAGGATAACATTGAACATCATCTAAGAAGAAAATAAGGCCTTAACAATGTAAAAACTTTTATATCTTTCTTATTTTGAACACCGCCCACTGAATCAGTGACAACTGTATGACCAACTGTATTTCGCGCTCCGCTGCCTATTTTATTAACCTACAAAATTCATATCTCACTCAGCGACATCTGATTAAAAATTACTCGCCGTGCCGCAGACGCAGAGGTAATAGAAAGTATTTAAAAAGTACAATTTCACGGAGGTCTGGTCGTGCCTCCCAATTCTATTGTGCTCCCGTAATGGTTGACAATTATCGTCACATGCCATGACATACGTTTATCTTGAGACCGCTTGCGTCACGAGGCCCGTTTGTTAGGACGAGGTTTCGCTGACGAAACATTTGCATGGAACCACGTTTGAGGCTGTTTTTGAAACAGAATTGGATTCCATTTTCATTTTCTACATACATACAAGACTTATCTGATTCATTGCTATATATAATATAGCGTTACTTTTTATTAAAGGTGTACTTATAATTACAAGGCGTACCACCAAATAGTCCTGAGTTACCACAGACCGTCTTAAAGAACAAAACTGATACCCTTACTTTACATAGGTATTCAATGTATGAAAAATGTGAGATGAATGTTAGAGACAAAACTATGCACAATGTTCTACATCAATGTCTTGTTTATAATATCGAATTTCAGTGTCTTCCTATATTTCAATATTGCATCAATTTTATTACATCATAACAACAATGCAAAATACCCTCTCAATTGTTATGTACACGGTTCAAACCGATAAAATCTTGCATATTCTAGAAGCGCACATTTGTGTCAATTATTCGGTACGTATAGAATTAGTACATTTACTTCGTGGCCGCTGCCAATCACCGGCGCTTTATATTCAAATGCTAGGCCATTGTTAGTGAGTTCCTAATAGTAATAGGTACCTTGTTTATACGAGTTGCAAAGCTTGGTTCAAAGTTTATTCCGGTAATTGAAATTGACGTACACCTGCGCTGTAAATGACTATTGAATATTGATTTTGTTGTATCATTTTGTTCGTATTTTACGCTAGATATTTGATTGAATAGTTCCAGTGTTATCAACATTAAATTCTCAAATATAACGTTGTATATACATAGCGAAGGTTTCATTACTGATGATGAAAGAATAATTATATATTGTCATGGGCTGACTAAAATATAGCTAATTCTTGATTACTATGTACGTCATAACGGTACCACATTTCATTTATACGGGTGACAAAATCTCAATTGTATACCGAAAATTCAAGCTTCAAGACAATGACGGACACAATTAATTTTGTCGTCAGGATCACACAGGACAACAGAGATAGCACTAACCATACAAGCGTTTCCACGTGTAAATCACTAACATTTTCTAAGTCGGGTCACATCGGGGTCGCCAGTGTCGCGGGCCTCTGATCCGCATGGCAAGTGATCATTTGCTTGCGTTGCACAAAAATCCGTGTTTTCAGGCCAATCACCTTTGTACCCGCGTTTTGTTTCGAATGCGTGATGGCGTGCGAGTAAAACCAGCCTGCTTTATTACAAGTGCGTATTTATTAGAATTCACGCTCTTCGTTAAAAGTGTAGCGGAGATATAATCCTTTCTAAAACGAAGGGAAGTAGAAAGTAACAGGAAAACTTTTTGTTTGGTCTGTTATTGAACGCCGTTTTATTTGACAGTTTTATTATTATTATTACTTGTTTCTGCCCGCGGCTTCTAATATATACTTCTATTATAAACTAGATGTTGAAAGAATACAAATTCGTCTGTGAAAACCAAATTCGAATCGGATCAGTAGTTTTCACAAATGAAATCCATCTTTCGAATTTTTTAGTCAGTCTGTGTGTTTGAAAGCGCATCAAAATGCTACCAAACAGAACGACAACAAAATTTAACACTCTCACATTTCCGCTATTTATTTTTTTAAATATCTTAACAAAATTTTCATTTCTGCAGTTTTATTATATGTATAGATTTTGTACTGTGACTATCACGAGATCTAGATCTTTATCCTTTATTTTGAGTGTTAATTTTGTCTTAAAGGTATTTCCAATTAAAAGCATACCATTTATGAACTCATAATTATGATAAAAAAACACGATTTCGTCAAACACAATTTGATCTGATTGAATCCATCTTAATTTAAAAGTGGCGTCTACTGGTCACAGCCCGCGGCGGCTCAGCTACTAATAAGCGATAATAAATGTATTTTAAAACATTACCGCCCGAATCATTGACATCGTACATAAATCTCGCGTCGGGTAATTGGGTGAACTCGGACTAATTTCCATACCTGCCGTGCGCGGGGTAAATGAGACGCCTCATTCAACGTCAACGTCAGCTTGGGGTCATTAGCGAGTGAGGTTGTGTTATGAGGATTAACGGGCGGTAAAACGCCGCGGCTTACAACCCTAAAAACGCTGCGTTCTTCGATCGTGATTATTTGAGGAAAACTGCCTTTAAAGAGGGTGTTACTGCATCTGTTGTACGCGGAGACACTTACGCCTCATTCAACGTCAACGTCAGCTTGGGGGTCATTAGCGAGTGAGGTTGTGTTATGACGATTAACGGGCGGTTAAGCGCCGCGAGTTACAACCCTAAGGAACGCCGCATTCTTTGCCCGTGATTATTCGAGGAATATTGCCTTTAAGGAGGGTGTTACTATACCTGTTGTACGCGGTATAAATGAGATATTGACATCTCCTTCAACATCAACATCAACTTGGGAGTCTTGTATGATTATCGACGGACGAAATAATGCCGCGACTTTCATGCCGCGTTTCTCGCTGCTGAGAGGGTGTTACCATACCTTCTGTACGCTGGATAAATGAGACGATGACGCCTCATTTGACGTCAAATCCTAAGGGTTATTGGCGAATAAGCTTGTGTTATGATGATCAATGGACTAAATAGCACTGCGACTTTCACGTCCCGTTCCGCGTTGCTGGAAGGAGGAGTCTATGAGGAATGCTCAGTGTTTTAGTGTTATGATTATTACTGCGCAAACTAGAGCGACGTTTCTCGTCCTTATGATGAAGTGCACATGGTAGGTAGTTTCATTATTAAAGAGCAAAAACCCGTGTTGTTTACCCGGTATCAATGAGGAATTATATCTTTAACATGTATTAAAAATGATAATAAACCTAACCATAAAGGATTTCCACCCGCTGCACAAACGCCCATTCATGATCGACCTAACCAGTTATGCGACAATGCTTCTAATTGACGTTTAATCGCGATCGGCCCGCGTCCCACTAACGAACCGTCCGCTGACCGACCCGCCGTGCTAATCATCGGACGGGTAACACACGGTGGCCAATTAATATTCTGAACTAATATTTATGAAAAATAATA
>LQNK01001628.1:103026-117321 GCA_001586405.1 Phoebis sennae | reverse complement strand
TGAAAAATTTTAAACGAAATTTGACAATAATGCGTTCGCGTTGCTCAGAAACTCTATTGCCACAGTCACCGGACGTTTAGCACTATCGAATAGATAAACGGTTACAGTGACTCAGGTACTCATAAGTGAGACAAATCAACTGGAAAATAAATGAAATCTATTATTCTATCATATTAAACCAAAGTCATAAGAAAACTATAATTTTACGTCTCTTCATTTGACAATTGTTTATTTTTGTTTGTTGGCACACCATTACTAAAACTAATTTGAAAATTATTCATGTTTCAAATAGCAACAATATACACACTTAGTAATGTCATTTTAACTGTTCGAAGAAATCACAGGACATTTCACAAACCAAATCAATTTAAAAAGGAAATACTAGATATTGCGTTTTTATAGCTTTGCAGCTTGTAAGGTGATTGTGAAGGGGAAGAGGAAGGATTAGGGAAATGTGCTTCCGTCCTGCAGGCTGATACGCAATTTCTATTGCCTTAGAATTATATCACCACTAAAATTAATTAAATTCATTTAACTGTCTAATTGAATTGGAAATCGCCTACTGTTCAAAAGGGACGTTACTGAAATTCATAAATGTTAACAGTTAAGTTAAAACATCAATCAGGGGATATAAGGAATCGAAGTAAACTTTTAAACAAACAAACGATTGTACGTTTAGCATTAACTGTAGTTAAGTGGCCACTTAACCTGCCGATAGTTTAAACAGAAATCAGTAAGCAATTAAAGCCCACTCCTTCATTTGTCGATACGTCAACTGTACAAGATGATCATTAATAGAAAAGTAATAATGTGTACGTTGAATCCTTTTTTATTACGCGATGTCAAGCATAAAGTGCTTTACCGCTTAGCCACAGCTAACAGCGATGCGAATTGCGGCGCTGTATGCGGCAAGTAAGTCAATCTACGAAGAAGCACAGCTACCGGTGATGTGAATTGCGCGGGAAGTGATGTGCGAATTTAACAAATCAAGGCAACGTACTGGCAAATATCAAGACGGCCACAGCTCTTCACGCCGCCCGTCGCAGTGCCAGAAGCTGTGGCCCAGTAGTGAGAGTGCAAAAAAAACACAATTGCCATCAAGTAATAGCGCCTTCCTGATGGCTTAACGTAACCTCAGCAGATATTGAACTAGCATCTCCAAGTAGCATACAAAATATGACTAATACATCGACGAAAGGTCTATCGCAATAGCACGGATTTATAAAAAAGTGCCAAATAAAATTATGCATTAAAATGCGTCAACCACAAATTTTTCAATTTACAGATATTTGACATTGGCAATAACTGTCAAGTGACAGGATTGCCAATTGCCATACATCAAAAAAGGAAGAATTTACAGACGTTCTCTAGCTATACCTAGTAATAACTATTTCCAGCCGATGTTATATGACCGTTATGTCAAGTGAAGGAACAGGTTTAGTCGTACCTAATGACAAAACAATTAGTAGATTTACAGGGCGGATCAATGACCTTTCCTTATCACCTACAAGACACACCACGTAACAAGTTTAACGCATAGAGGTTAATTGTTACGAACACGTATAAAATTAATTGAATTATGAGTTTCGTGTAAATAGCATAAAATTAACGCAGTCATAGGCCTTGTATACACAAATGCAAGAGATATGATAATCTCATTAAAGGTATACTGCTACTCTTTTTATAAGAATATCTATATTTTTTCAACTAAATAATCATCCTACTTAATATTATAAATGTAAAAGTCTGGATGTTTAGATGTTTGCGTGTCAATAACATCGCAACTACTGAACAGATAACTTGAAATTTCGTATTCATATAGGCTATCAGATCGATTATTGAATGAGATACTTTATATAACGAGATGATACTTTACATACTTAATTGGAATTGCTGAAATTAACGCTAACGAAAGTTCGGGCAATATGTAGTAGAAAATTAATTATATCCCTGACTGTTCTATGGAGAAAATGGTTGTTTAAATTATAATTAAAAACAATATAATTTACCAATTCTTTAGTATAATATATTATTTATTTATTTATTTTCATCCTTTATTGCACTTAATATATGTTTGGATTCAACGAAAAAAAGCATTAAAAAATTAAGAGCTGGATTTGCTGTGATATTTTTATTAATCATTACGCATTACCGTCGCCGAAGCCTACAAAATAAATTATTATTTTTACGTATAAATAAATACATAACAGTATTTCCGTAGAATATTATCGATATAATTTATTAAATTATAAACACCTGATAGTACTTAATGTAGCTCATATCTGCACCTACCCATTACAAAAATGAAGATATCCAATTACTTTTAACATTACGAAGTCTTGTCTCATATCTAAAATTACGATAATATTGAAGATAGCAAATATTATAGGACGAAGTAAATAAAGCGATTCAACTAAAGACTAATTGGGTTTCGTGTTATAATTTTACAATTATATCGATATGAGCCTTGACTCGAACGACGGGTAATAAGTTTATAGGGTTGTCGACACTAATAATAATTGACCGGGCGAAGCGAGGATTCAGAGTCGAGATGGCTGGGCCGATTCTTTGCTTGTATATTTGTATAAAAAATGAGTGTGGCGATAACTGGGGTATTGTTTTTAAGATCTTGATAAAATTTCGTAGGCGAATATTTTACACAAAAAAAAATCTTAAGTTCGAAGATGAGCGAAATCGATTCAGGGGGTAACGAAGACACAGGGTATCAAATAAGCGAGCCGAGTCTGGTATCAAATGTAAGGCTTGATTTATACATTACAACGCGAGGCCTAGCTCGGAGCGAGCCACTAGTTATACTGGTTTTATTTTTCCGATGAACCATCTGAATTATTATCGTTGTAAAATGTAAACATATAAACGTATAGAAACATCTCAATATTACCTAATTAAAATATAAATTACCAATTAACATTTAAACATTCGCTTCGCAAACAAATCAAAAACTGGATCATACCATGTACGGCATACAAACAAATATCGCACTAAAAATATCATACATGAATTTCCCTACATCCTGTTAAAAGGGCGATAACCCTACCCTACACTGACGCAACGTTTCGCTGAAAACCGTAATATAGACCGCACTTATCATCCATTTTTGGATGTGTGAGACCTTCGCCACAGTTCCGCCACTCACCGATCTTACTTTCGCTCTGATTTTTGACCTCAGGACACCCTGAATTCATGCCAATTTACGGCGGTACGACCAGACGTAATTACGATTTATCAATGCGTATATTTTATACATTCACTCGATATGAGCTTGTATGCTAATTAGCACAATGATACTAACAATTATTTATGATTAAGAATATTATTATCTGTATTATGATGATTACTATATTATATGAGTTAATTTAAAGCATGAAATGAAAGCAGAAATAAAATTTTGCGATGTTATATAGTTGCATAACTTTTCAGACAATGAATGCAATAACTATCTGTGATTGTTTTAAAACTTTATTATGATTCTTCAAAAGAGATTTTTGTCCAATATGTAATTCAATTTCGAAGCGAGGGTCATAGTCGAGATGGCCGGGCTATTTCATGTTTTCATGTAAGTATGAAAAACTTTGTCCGACGATAACTTGAGTATTGTTTATCCGATCTTGATTAAATTTCATAGGCGAAGTTTAGACAAAAGAAAATGTCGAGTTCGAAGAGGAGCGAAATGGTTGGGTTACATTACAACGTAAGGTCTAGCTCGGAGCCAAGCCACTAGTAATTCTCCTGTTAAAATAATAAATGTGAAAGTTTGGATGTTTGGATGTTGTTGTGTCAATTTTAATGGTTGTGATGAAATTTCGTATAGTATCGTTTCGATAAGCTAGTAACCGGAATAGGTGAAAGGATATCTTTTATTGATCTATAGATCTTAACGTATATACATATCTTCAACAACAAAATAAACTAACAGAACGAGATACTGCACACGTCGTAAGAAGAAAAGTTAAACCATCATTTTAATTGCCTTATCGAGAACGCCTCACCGCGCTTCACCCTAAAGCTATACATAGGCCAGATAATTAAACTTTTTGCTCTCCACGGAGCGTTCCCATTAACACCTCGAAATAGAAGCAAACGCAATAAGACGAAAGCGGTGAATAAATCAATGATCCGGAACACGCAATCTGTAGGTACGTCTGACGTTTTTACCGCCTCTGAACCAGTTCAAAGATCACATGAAATTCGAGCAGTCTCGAGTAAAAAGTACAAAACGCCGGAGATTGTGCGCCACCGTGGACCAGTCGAAACAGGAAGTTTTCATTGTCGAAAATATATGTTATCGAATAATTGGCGAGCGGTTTTCAGACAATAATCTTCCGGCATTTCCCTAGGAGCGTGAAAGGGCCCACTTTTAAATCTTTCGCAATCGTTTGGAGTTATTGTATTAATGAACCTGTGAGGCAAATAAACACAAATAAAGAACCATCTCTGATGAAATAGCATACAACCATTATGTTTTTAACTTTCTTTTTCCTTATTAGTTTAAATTGTCTTTGTATACGTTACAACTTGCAGTATTCAACATGACTCTTGTTGTATTTATTTAACTAATACCTAGTGACCAACATTTATTATATAGCTTTTATATCAGTGTTAAACCACTTTTCCATTCCCTCGTACATTTTTTACACACAATCTATTGTCTGCTCAAATTCCATTCCACAAAAACTGTCCAAGTCACCACCACCTTCCAAATCGTGCTTCCACTTGTCTGCCTGAACCTGTGCCCGTGGCCAATGGACCGCAAAGCTTCATGGGGACAAAGCCTCGGAATCCACTTGACTCAGCTACGAAACGTGACCCGCACCTGATGCGTGAAAATGTCCACAAAAACGGAATAATTGGAACCTCTCCAATAAGAAACTGTGCTTAAAACGGCGGCTTTCATGTTGCCGTACGTTTTTATTTGAGAAAAGGACAACCGGAGCAACAACTACTACACAAATAATTTTCATAGTACATAGCTTACTCAAATAATGTAAGAATATTCAATTATTAAAGGTACCTAAGTATCGCAATATATTTTTAACTGCTACACGATTTTTAAGATAATTTTGGCTGAATATTTCCACTCGACATTTACGACATAAGTAATAACAGGAACTTCACAAAATACAATTGTAACAAAAAACATAAAACACTTGCCGTCATTCCATTTAAAAGCAATTACATATTTAAAAAAATTACCATGCGACATAGTTATGGTCCAAATTTTCTATAAGTTAATAAATATGTTTACTTAAAATTGTTTCAAAAACATGCCAATCGACACTCGTAATTTTATATAAACAGGCATTAAACAAATCTTTTTATAGTACAATAAACGGTAACGACTAAGAGCAATAAGGATTATTAAAAAGTAAATAAAATTATAAATAATATATTTTCGGTGCGATTCGGTGCGGTTACAATTTGGAAAGACGTAAAATCGTCCAATTAAAAGGTAAATTATGAGCTCAGCAAGGGTCAATGTAATTATGAAATCCGGTGTAATTTTTTATTACAACAGTTTAAATCTTAAATTACAATATACACTTAATGATATTTTCTTTGGTTCCTGGCCCGAAATTGCCGAATATTATTCACGGAGAGTTATTATGTTTTTACTTTAAATTAAATTAGCAAACATGAATTATTTTTACTATTGTATCTAAGTTAAGCGTTTTTTTTATTTTACGATAATTTAAACGAACCTACTATGTTGCGCTCAGTTTCGTAATGACTATATTGAATTATATTAATCAAAAATATTTCTTCGAGAAGTGTGTTTATACAAGTTACAATTGTGCAAAATTCTACAATTTTACTCCTAATAATAAAAGAGCTTAAGAAAAGCGTACAAACAAAAGAGAAAATAGTATTACTTAGTTTTCCTCAACAGTCCACAAATATAACTGTCTCTTTAATCACCTGTAGAAATATGAACCAAATATTGAGGACAAAGGTGTTGTATTACGTGCCAGTGTGACCTGAGCAAAAATCAAGAAAATTCTAATCGTCCACACTTCACTGAGTTTGTGGAGGCGTGGTTAAACCACCATTCCGATACATAATTCGCTTAGACTATAGGAAAAAACCACAAAAACACGATCCAAACCTTCGTATTTTCCTTTTTATTTTAACTTTACATATTCAGACATTACATTAAATTTATTCGTTGAAGATTCCAATTACAGCTAACCTCATGAACTGTATAGTATAAAAATAATGTCTAAAGTACAAAACAAACCAATTATTCAAGACAAAAGACCGATGAATGAATAGAGAAGGTGGAGTGAGTGGGGTGATCTGGGTAAAAAATAAGCTAATTTTAATATAGGTACGATACTTTACTGAATTTACGTGAAGGCGTCGATAAACAGTAGAAAACTTGTAAATTATTAGTTTTAACGTATAGATATGGTAAAAACATGCAATAAATTCTCAAAAACCTTTAAAAAATAACTAACTATCCGCCCGCGGCTTCGCTCGCGTGTGCTACAATTTTCTGTATTAGGAAGAGGCGCGTGCACTCTGAGATTTTGGTGAAACCTATTTCCATAGAAAATTATAAAAAACACTATAGACATGCGCATATATCAGCGGTTCTGCGATCATAATTTTTTTAAACTTTTGTTATGCGCCTCTAAAAAATACAGAAATTAGTAGCCCACGCGTGCGAAGCCGCGGGCGGAAAGCTAGTTATCTATAAAAACGTCTAAAATATGAATGACATTACTCATGAACCAATTATTCAGGACAAAAGCTGGTGATGACTTACGTGCTGGCGTGCTTGGGTAAAAAACGCAAATTCTAGCCGTTCCGACACACTTCACTGACTACACAGAGGCGTGAATAAACAGATATTCTAAATAAGTTAAATGTGACTAAAGTCTAACCTATTTGTTGTTTTAAAGTTTTGTTTAGCAACGATGATTCTTGTCAATAATATCCGATGTGCTAAATATGTATATCAATAAAAACACTTGGCTAAATATGTATATCAATAAAAACACTTATCCTAATTTAATTTTAAAGTGTCTCAACGTATGAGTAGTATGTGTATCCATTTATCTTGGAATACATACATCGGCATACTATACGCTTTCAAAACATTCGTAGCAAATTTAGGTTGACATAATTGCGATTGTAAATTACCGAGCTTAACATATTCAATCATAAAAATTACCATACATCGCTTCTAGCGTTTGCTATAGCGAGCCGACCTCACTAATGTACCACATGCCCCGTACTCACACATCCCGCTCACGTCAGACACGACGCAATATACCATCAGACCGCTGTCACTTCTCAACTAACAGGAACATCTCAATGGTAATACGAGGCTACGATCACTGTCAATATTATGCAGGACGTGACTCGGCCGCTGTGTTTTGCATTTAACTCGAGATATACATAAATAATGCGGTACGCTTGTCAAAATTTCAAAATTATGACATTCGCGGCATTGCCACACCACCAAGTTCCCCGCTCGTGATACTGTCATTTCGTACAAATGTTACAGATCGTATCGCTAAGAAAGTCGGGTATTAACGGTATGAAAAATTATATTTTGATCGGCCATTGTTTGGCCACCGTTCCGGTGTTGCTCTTTCATTGAGATGTTTTTGCATTAGAGAGATTTGTTAAGGTTTTGAAAATTACCATCATTGCAACTGAACAATGGCAAGCAGACAGAATTCAAATATTTACATTCAGTCTCAAATGTAGTCACGATTGAATAATGATATGATTCGAAAGGTTATCTATTGCGAAATGAAGTAAATTTTGGTAAGTGTACTAAAATCTTGATGAAATCACAAGAACAAATAGTATTTTTGTATAATTAAAGACTTTAGCCAACTCTTATTGTGATAGAGAAAAAAGAAGTGTAGAACTTTCAATTGTTAATAATATACTTTAAACATATTAATGCCTTACGTGCCTACCATCAGTACATTAGACTCTTAATTTTTTATTAATTGCAATAAGAGAAATTGCCGCAAATTACAGTCACTTTACCACAGATTATTATTAGCATTGTTAAAAAAAGTTGTGGGTATCCGAGAGTGATATAATATTTTCTTTTGTTAAGGAAAAAGAATATAAAACTTCAAACTCGTCAAGAAGAAAAGCAGCATACACAAAGCTTATAAACCCATGCACCTTGTTATATATCCACAAATCATTTCTTAGAACATTAGTCATTAGACGCTTCATTTTTTACTGAACGCAATAAGGGAAATGGCTGTAATTTGCAGGCCCTTTACCACAGAGAAGCGTGCGGGCTACTTACACTAACGTGGAACAAAACGGAACACGCGTCGAATCATTAGGATTAATATGTGGTTATGCCCTTAATAAGACCAGCGAGTGAAAGTGTACTAATGATAATATGATGTGCAAAATTGGGTGTGGCAAATACGTTTTCTGCGTTCGTTTGATAAATTGTTTGTTTTTATGTCTGTTAAATATATTGGGAATAAATTGCGTTCATCTCTCAAATCTCTCTTTACAATGCCTGGTAAAAACCAATGTAAAAATATAGTATGGTGGTTCTAAGAAGAAAAAAACAAATTGTCACCAGATTTTTTTTTCTAATTTTTCAGAATAATTTACCGTATAAAATCGTTTGATGAATCTTGTGATAGAAATGAATATTTATTAATATATTTTTCTTATCGCAGTGACGACGATTGCGTCAGACTCAAAATTAAAACTTTTCAAAATGTACACCCATGTAATACCCATTCCTTTATTTCTGCGATTGCCCATCATTAACACCAGGAAACCATCTTCTAACCAACTTCCCACAGGCAGAGCAAGTCGTGCGGTCTCCACGATAACTATAAATTTATAACTAGTACGTGTATCAACAGAAAATCATTTCAATTAATGGATTAGACTAGGTTCATTCAGTTTAAATCCAAACATCTGGACTATATGTAATAATCTGACCGCGGTTTCCTGATGCGATCTCTTATACCAAACCATTACGCATAGACGTAATTTTTTACGGGTTTATCGTCAAAATAAATATTATTCTTACTCCGTACTTATACATCAACCACTTTAAACATTTACTTCTATTCATTTCGAAACATCTTACCGTGGTCTCCAGAAGCAGTACACTCTCTGATAGTATTGACAACAATTTGTACTGGTTCCTTGTCTAAATAAATATATATTATTCTTACACTGTTCCTATCCGTTAACCACCTTTGTAACACCAAAATTACTTCACTGTTTCTAAAAATCTTACCATGGTCTCCGGAAGCAGTACTCTCTGCTATTGACGACAATTTGTATTCGTTTCTCGTCAAAATAAATATTATTTCTACACCGTTTCCACCCATTAACCAGCTCATTTGCACCAGGAAACCATGACTTCCCACAGGCCGGGCACGTCGTGCGGTCGGCGCGGTCGCGACCCCCGGCACACAAAAAACGATCGTGATCTCAAATTACCCCTCCGTCGCAAGGTTCATCAGTTTTACTGCTTTTCATCGCTTTTTGCTGCTGTTTCGGACAGGTGGAACGCGTGAGAAGAAATTGAATTGATTGTTTTCAGTAATTTCCATACGGGACCAATGCGCATTGTCAGATGATTTCTAAATTTTAAAAGAGGGGTTCTTTACTTCTTATTTATTAGTAAGAAAATTATTTCAAAACTTAATTATAGAATACACGGTTATCCTCTTTAATTGTAATTATATGTATTTTTGCTGACATTAAAATTCCACGTTTATTTTATTGTCTTATTACAATTTTTAACACGATAGGTTTTATGAAATTTATAATATACAATTAATCGACGTAATTAATAATATTTTATGCATACCTTGCCTCAAAATTCTACTAAAAGCCTGTTCTTACTACGAGCATACATTACAACAAAACTTGATTCATTTATTTTAAACCAAAAAGATTAACACGTTCAGAGCTCCTCAACTCCAACAAAACCAAAGTCCACATCGAACTCTGAACCTTATATCACATTCTATATATACACGACATTGTATATGGTGGTGCAGTCTTGTAAGGCTATGCGGATGCCCGGGCGGCGCGTGCGCAGCCTACCAAGCACTCCGCCGAGGTCGGGCTTACCGAGGAATGTCTTGCTTTACATACGCGAAAGCCTTTACCTCGTAAACATGGTGTAGTCCCAACTGTTTACTGTTAATTTATAGTAGAAATTGCGTGTGGAACGATTTACGAGAATAACACAATTTTAAATTACATTGCGCCACGTGCATCGGTAAAGTTTAGTGTTGCGACATAGTAGATTTGCAATGTATAATGATCAATGCATAAGTTCTAAGTGTAGAAACAAGTGACTACCCTCTTGGTTTAGTGGTAAGCGTGTTAACACTGCGTCCAAGAAAATAAATTCAATATCGTGTCATTGAACATACTGTAAGAAGATTAGTATAGTAATAGCCTATCGTATAATTATAACGATATAATATTAGGGATAGATATTATTAAAAGAGATAGGTTGTTAGGTACATATTTAAACAATGAACGCTAGTAATTTATTTATAACAACAAAAACCAACAAACGTTTTACTATAAGTAATCTTATTTAATAATGATTGTACAAGTTTTTCATTTAAAATAAAATCAATAAGTATTGTAGTAAAGCCTATAAACAACAAGAAATTGTAACAAGACCATAAATTGTTGTTTCGTTGCATACATATTCGAATATACACGAATATGTACACCTTTTCTCAAACAAGGTACATCCAAAACGAACGCTATCGTGTGTTGAAACCCCACACCCCGCGGTTTGAACCCGCGACACCGCCTCGCCGGTTCACACTCAATGAGTCTCAGATAATATTACCTTTATAAGATCGTTACATAAACACATAATAATACTGCTAAGTAACTGGACACGCAGGTCGGAATATTGTTGGTCCAATACTTATGAGACATATCACTATATAGTATAAAACGAAGTTGGTTCGCGCTGTCTGTCCCTATGTTTGCTTAGATCTATTTTTTTATTTATTTTATTTGCTTTTTCAAACAGATTTTAATGCGGTTTTTATCGAAGCGAAGTTTCAGAGTCGAGGCCTGGCTAGTGCAAATATTTGTGCTACGATAACTAGAGTATCGAAATAGAGGCTGAATCAATTCACTATATGGCTATAGTTTACATACACTATATGTTTCTAACATTAAATAACAAAAGAAAATTCAATGGAATTAAACCTTTTCCCTTTTTTGAAGGCGGTTAATAAAGTAAGCCTACCGAAACCCAAGACTTTGATTGACTGTTTCGGATAGTTTACGAGTTCAAATCCCACCTTCTTGATTTATAAGTAGAGCATCATCCTACTAATATTATAAATGCGAAAGTTTGTACATCCTGTACGTATGTATGTTTCGCGCAAAAACTACTGAACCGATTATGATGAAACTTGGTACACATATTGGTAAAGGTGCAGAATAACATGAATGAAACTAATGATCATGATGATAGTTTCGTATACACACATAACTACTATCAACATTAGGTGAAATTAACACGCGAGCAAAGCTGCGGGCAGAAGCAAGTTGTCTATACATTCAAGTCCACATTACCGAAAATATGTATGACAAAGGTGACGCTATGTCAGCCATGGCAGGCGACGGCTTCCGGAGCCCAACGTGATTAACTTTTATGGCCGAGTCTCCTCAAGTTTGACACAAGCCGAATTTTTAAACACCTATAAATCAAGGATGATAACACATAAATCTGTCAATCAAAGGGTTAGTATAATATAAAAAAAGCTAATAGTCTTTTGAAGATACCGTGTTCTTTGAACGGTGGCTTATAGAAAGATACGTTTGGATGCAGTAAACGCATTATATATAAGGTCACGTAAGAATATATCGAACATTATGACAAGTGTTTTTAATATAAAAAAACCGCTTAAGAACACTGGAGCTGTTCTTATTAATTGACAAACCCATTGTCTTATCGAAAACTTTAATGCTATTAATTGTATATAAAAAACAAACAATAATCACATATCAATTAGTGTAACCCTTCAAAATACAATAATTTTTAATCGCGAACCGATATAATAATAATGTTAGACCCGTAACGAAATTTCATATGTTAACAAAATTTCCATTCAACCGTTTTGCGTAAAAGAGGAAAATAAATAGAATAATACTATATCAACACCCTCCACTGGTTTCAGCCCTGGTGGCAAATAGCAACAGAAAGAAGGCATGAGGTAATATTATAGTGCAAAAGTGTGCCTTCGCGCTCTCTTTTTTAAACGACTTCAAAAAAAGGAGGAGGTTCTCAATCATATTTCTTCTTCTTTACTCTTGTAAGAGTAAATTTAATAATACCTATACATAATCTTACATAATTATTATTACGGTACAAAAATATATTGTGTGAAGAACAGTGATTATTATTTTTGCATGAGCATGCGTCAATCCTTTTCGACAATGATGTAACAACAGCAATAAACACATTGGGCAAATTGTTTATGATATTAGATCATCGGCACATAACTATGTCATCTATGTATCATGCATTAACGGTAACTATTACCGATTGTGTAGTTTCTATTGTTAAAAGATTCGACGAAATGTTACAATCGCAATGTAAATAAGCAATGTAGTAATTTAGTTATTAACAAGTAAAACGTAGCAGTTACGAGAAAAACTACAGTTAAATGTAAGATTTATTTATTTTTTTTTTTAGAAATATGTATATCTGTTATACAAACCAACAAAAACTTACATAACCGTCCAGTAGTGCGTAGCCTTTTCAATTCAAACGAACAAACAAAAATCCACCTTTTCAATTCAAACGAACAAACAAAAATCCAATCTTTCCTTTTAAAGTTTAATTAATCACGATGTCCGTCTAATACTATGTTTCCTATCGTAAAATCGTATTAATATTGTAAATACAAAAGTTTGTGACTATGGATGGATTTATGTTTGTCAATCTTTCACGGAAAAACTACAGGACGGATATTGATGAAACAAGGTATCTCCATATAGGTAAGTAATAACATATAAGACGCTTTTTATATTGGAATTTCCAAAGGATCACAAATTCACAAGTAACGCGCGCAAAACCGCATAGCGTGGCTAGTACTTAATGAAAATCAAATACAAAAGACTTATAACCACATTAACAATGTACTCTTAGCTTTATAGTTTATACCTTTTTTAATCTCCAAAATGCTTATAATATTAAAACCTCCATTTCCGTAGCGTTTCAATTAACTTGTGACATTTAATCTCGTGACGTCACAGAATTCCATCCGAGCAAACGCGACCAACACCATATTTGTAAATAGTCGGAATTTTTGGACGACACGCGCGATACCGATATCCTCTCGAAAGCTAAACAAAATTGCGTAGGAATCGATTCGAGCTTGGCCATTTGAACCTCGAAACAATATCTTATATTCTTTTATATAATTAAGTAAGCAATAAAAAAGGTATGGAAATGTAAAGTAAGAAGTATAAGACTACAAGATATTAGTTTTTAAACTCGTATATCGTATATATCGCACGAAATCCTCTTAATATTGTTGTAAAACTTTTCAGCAGATATGAAGCTATAAAACCCTACACGACTTTCAATGGAATTACACGTAACTTTGTAAGTAAGGGTTCAGAATAACATATAGGCTACTTTTAAATCCGGAGGTGCCACGGGATCAAAAGTAGCCTATATACGTTATTTTGAAGTTCTGAACCCTTTCTCACATGTATATCAAGTTTCATCATAAACAGACATACATAAACATCACCAGATTTTGCGTGAAAGTGTAACAAACACGCATACATAAAATATTAGTAGGATATTGGCATATTATTTATTTTTTTCAAGCATATGCACAACAGTTCTCCCTGTCTAATGAAATCCTTAACTCGTCAATATACAACTAACAATATTTTCCTATAGGCCTTTAATTTATCTCGTACTTGTTACCTTCTTCTTTTCGACATACAAACCGTGACATCAAAGGAATTGTATCCACAGATACACCGTTTAGGGCCCGTAATGACCCCTAATAGGCCCCTTCACACGTTATAAAGACTTCACGGTCCAATCGAGTGCCAGATATTTCGATAATTGTAGCCAATTACGACAATTATCCTTATTAGTATGCTATAGATAGGTTAAAAAAAAAGAAAAAACCCGAGTTCAAATGTTATACAGTCATTATTGTTAGGTTTTATTGATATACGTATACTGGTAGGTTACGATAAAGGAGTTTGCCGAGCAATATACTTCAATATCTATTTATAGAATTA
>LQNK01001628.1:88840-101843 GCA_001586405.1 Phoebis sennae | reverse complement strand
TCAGCAGATATAAGGCTATAAAAACTCTCCCTACACGACTTTCAATGAAATTACACGATTAGCCGCGCCCCGCGGTTTAACCCGCGTAACTTTTTATCCCGTGGCAACTCCGGGATAAAAAGTAGCCTATATGCTATTCTGAACCCTTACGTATATGTATACCAAGTTTCATCATAAACAGTAATTTTTGCGTGAAAGAGTAACAAACACACATACATACTTAGTTACGTGCACCCACACAAACTTTCGCATTTATACTATTAATAGGATATTTGCATATAATTTAATTTTTTCAAGCATATGCGCAACAGTTTTCATCGATATACAACTAACAACATTTTCCTTTAGGCCTTTAATTCATCTCGTACTTATTACCTTTTTCTTTTCGACATACAAACCGTGACATCAAAGGAATTGTATCCACAGATACACCGTTTAGGGCCCGTAATGACCCCTAATAGGCCCCTTCACACGTTATAAAGACTTCATGGTCCAATCGAGTGCCAGATATTTCGATAATTGTAGCCAATTACGACAATTATCCTTATTGGTATGCTATAGATGGGTTAAAAAAAAGAAAAAACCCGAGTTCAAATGTTATACAGTCATTATTGTTAGGTTTTATTGATATACGTATACTGGTAATATAAAGAAGTAAGTAAGGATATAAAGGAATTTGACGAGCAATATACTTCAATAACTATTTATAGAATTAATGAAAATAATGCTTTACTGAAAAATAAGGTAAAATAAATTATGAGCATTAAACAATCTAATAAGATTTTTAAAAAATGTTTTTAAATATTGGTCTTGACTCCTAATCGACTATGACAATAACATACTTTGTATACAGCATGGTCGAAATGAACCCAGGGAGATATTATACTTTGCTTGTAGGAATATTTAAACTTTTCATTAAATGTATAAATAGCATAATATAATCATTAATCACCTCTGCAAATAAATATCCATATAAGTAGCTAGTAGCTACCAATATAAATAAAAAAGAAAACAATATGATATCGCGCCCAATCGGAAATTATCGAATGGTTTTTATGTAATTAAAAAAACATAAAAGATTATCTTACGAACAGTAAACACGGACTAATTATTGACACAAAATGTAAAACCTTTAACTTGTACTTACAATTCGCATTTAATTAATTTTTATTACTTCTCATGCGCACCGTTCCTTTTTTATCAACAATAAACGCAAATCGAATTACAACGCAATTCCTTCGCTTCGTCCTCTCAAAAAACTTGGACCGAATTCTACGCGAAAAAAACATCAAAACATTACCTTTCAGGTATTTCCAAATACACTCCTCCGCCGCTGAAACGTTCCTCAGTTTGTCCGATAAAAACAGCTTGAACGGTCACCAAAAACACTATCAAACACAGTCCAACACTTGGGTATGTATTGTCACGACCGCGCAAGAGTACCCACTTATCACTATGCATATACGAGGGCGCGAAACACGTGGTATGATGTACGACTACGACAGCACGAAGCGTCGAATGTTTATGAAATATGCAAGCGACCAAAGCGCGCCAAACAGTCAAGCCGACTGAACGCTGCCTCTGACTCACATCCACACTCACACCTAGCACTCAACAGGTGAAAATGCAACAGTGTGGTGTCACTACTAGCCGACCCGAGGCATGTAGAGGTGACTCGGGTGAGGCTTGCGTGTGTGCGTGCACCATTTCGTTCGTGTTAGATTTATTGCACGCCCGTTGTGTGTGCGTGATATTTGCAGGTGATATCTTTTGTACACACGCGGTCACAAGTCATTCATGGATGTGTGCGTGCTACCTGTTTTGCCCCCGCAACTTATCAGTTTTGTTCCTTTAGGGTTGTGCAAGAAAATGTATTATCTTATAAGACATTCATTTCGCTTGTTATTGTTTTATACTGGTCGGTAGTCGAGCGAGCGGTAAACAAGCTGTTTAAATTGGAGCCACGTGAAACTTGTATTGCTACCAGTGGTTTTATAATGTATTTTTGTTGTAATACGATATTATCGATACAGTTAGCCTACTTAAGCAAAGTAAATTAAAAAGGGTCCATAAAACAAGATCGCGTTTACACGTTAACTGTCCTGTGGGATGTGGTTATTTTTTCTTTGATTATGTCTCAAAAACACTGAAAAGAAAATAATGTTATTTTTAATATACTTAAGTGAAAACGTGATAACAACATAGCATACGATAGCATGAAAATATTAATTCATTTCACACTTCTTTAGAATTTTACATCATGTCTTAAAATCATGTAATAACAATAGGGCATATATTGACAAACACGGCTCATACAGTGAAATAAATAATAATAGCCTTTAATGTGTAATAAAATATATTTTATTATTGTTCTTCATCACATGCAAAAAGAATTCCACTCCCATTTTCGCATTTTCCACCCACACATGTAACCGAAAACGTGACTTATGCACATTTGTGAACTCCACACAACCTAAGGTCACGGATTTTTAGCGCTAATATATACCTATTAACAACTCATGTCACCTTGACGTAACGACATTGTCATTCGCACGTCAAAGTAAAGGATCAAAATAGATAACGCCAGTTATACAAAAAGCACTCTTAAGCGTTAGAAAAAAAGATGCAATTTGATCGAACATCTAACGTCATATACGATCTTTTCAGAGGTTAACTGATATAGAAACGAAATGCAATATCTATCGCTTATTGACAATTTAATAAACGCTCTATTTTAAACTGAATACAATACAAATTAGAATAACATTTTGGTTCTGGATACGATATTTCAGCAAGTTACTTTGAAAGTCGTGACCGAACTGTTTGTATTGTAATTTGTACTTAATAAGTAGATACATTAGATTGATTATTGTCAATCTGTCCAATATTATTTTATTAGCCTGGCACTATTTTATACAGGAATCCTAGATCTGGACTGTTTTTATCTCAGTTATTATGGAATTTATCGTTATCATATACAAATACATACTAAAACAATAAAACAAGACGCATATTAAAAAAAATAATATGGTTAAAAATAAATTGTAAAGGACTTATGAATAAGCCTAGACATTGTTATATTATATAACTTTAATAGACATTTAAGTATATTATTAAAGTTGACACTTTTATTTTCTACAAAACTGCATTTTAAAGATCCAATCTACTAATATTATAAATGTGAAAGTTTGTGAGAATGTATGTTTGTTACTCTTTTGTGCAAAAAATACTGAAGCGATTGTATATAGATAAGGATCCAGAATAACATATAGTCTACTTGTAATCCCGGAAATCCCACAGGATCGGAAGTTAAATACGCGAGTGAAACCACGAGGCGTGGCTTGTAATCAATAAATAAAATTTTATCCCTTTACAATAAGTAAGAAGGGTTTCTTAGAAGCAATCAATGAATCGACCGAGCGAAAAGCCGGTACATTTATTCTACTTTAATGTTAATACTGATACAAATAACTAATTAATAGAATAAATTAAACATAACACGCAACGGCCATCTACGCGCTGTGCATAAAATCCACACATTAAACTCGTGCGCATAAATATTTAATGGAATCATAACTTCAAATGGCTACTTTTTATATCATTTTAATTAATTACCAAGTTTAAATACGACCATTTTCAATTAAGATTTTGTTATTAATCTACTTCTTACAGTATCAGTTTCCTACTTTCTTTCCCTTCAACCAGTACCTTAATAGTACCTGCTTTCCTGGTGCACTTAACGGGGTATTAAAATACGATTTCAACTTTCACCTCAAAAGGACTCAAGAGCTACCTATTATGACCTCTGCTCTCCTAGTAGTCTTCACAGAGCACCGGAAATGTTTATGGTCTACCACTTATGGATCTATGGTATTTATTCCTTGGCTATTACTGTACTAAAATCGCTCGTTCCCCCAAAGACCTGCAGCGTAGGGTACTCGGAATGAGTAAGGCCGCCACTGTTTACGGCCAAATGAGACTTACGAAATGTATAGCTTTATGTTCCATCTCTTATTTACTTATTATATCCTGGTACTGGTTATTACTGTAAAAATTATAAAAAACCGCTCATGGTCCTGATAACAAATCTTTATATCAATCAGTATGTCGATAGCATTCAGTTCTAACTATTGTTTTAACATTTTATGTAGCACAACAATTCACAAACTCACTATCATAATTCACCTTCTGCTTTCTTATAGCATCAGCAGAATCAGCATCAGAAATGTATGATTTTCGGTCATATCTAAAGGTACAAGAGAAAAGACTATTGTATCTGCTTTCCGGTAGTCTTCACAGAGCGGAGAAAATTTTGATTTGAAAATTTGAATTGAATTTTCTTCCACCTCTTATAGCCCTATGATATCTTCGTATTCTTGGGCTATCACTAACAAAATTATACGAAAACCGCTCGTGTATTCGATAACAAATCCTTGTATCAGCAGGCCGATAGCATTCAGTTCTAACTATGGTTTTAATTTATTCAGTACGCAATTAAGGCCGTGTTGCGAACAATGGCGCGGGATGCGACAATTGTATCTGAGACCTGTACCTAACCCGCGGTGTTAATCAAACGTTAATTTATACTGTTCTTTAATTATAACATGCTGGTGCCCTTTATGAATCATAATATGAAGTGTATGGTTTAAGTCTATAACACGATAAAGGTTATCTTGTATATAATTCATAAATACCACACGTATTTATGAATCAATCAGAGATTTAAATTTGCAGACATAACATAGAATAGAATAGAAAATATTTTTATTCATGTAAACTCTTTACAAAGTACTCATCAATAGTCATTTTTTTATTTACCACCAGTTCGGAAAGTCAATTCTATCGAGAAGATACAGGCAAGAAGATACCTTCTCGTAATTATAAGTTCATCCACTTATCCTCTCCTTTTTCATTTATTCTATCATCATCTTGACAAAAATTGTCCAATTCACTGTGTGTTTAGACATTAATGTAAGAGGATTTATATACTAATATACAACTACATTTCTTTAATATTGTATGGTATAATAAAATTTTGCCAAAAAAACATTGAATCCCTCACTCTCAAGAACTTCCGTTTTATTTTTCGACATCGCAGCTGGTGTTTCTACCGATTTACAAATTGTTAATGTATGCACATTTTTGCAGCTACTTGAAAATCACATATAAAATCAATTAAACTAACATTTAATTCAAATAATCAAGCGTTATAACTTCAACAAAGTTAATTGTGGCCGTCCAATCCCAAACGCCATGTGCCATACAACACTTCTCACGTTAATTTGAAAATGTAATCCATCGTAAATCATTCAGTGAACCTGCACAGTTGTAATTAGCAATATATCTATCAATAATCAATGAAACGTATATCCAACAATTACAGTTAATTTACTATTTACAAGCGGAATACATTAACACCTTCAATGTACCTTTGTAATTCAATGTTGTGGTATTATTAAATAATTTTATTATTAGAACGATCTGTAGAATTCAATGATTTTTCGAATAATGAACCCAAGCTGCAAGTACCTGTCACTTTATTAACAGTTAAGTCTTGTGTATTTAAATATTTACAATTATTATTATCGGAATCTATCATTTAATTAAATGTGTTTCATATATTTTCTGTAGTCCTACTGGATGCCTACAGTACGTACTAAAATTTTGTATTTTCTTGTGTGGGTCGTGTTTGCTTTAACGCGAGTACCATTTATTTTTTATTCAAAAAAAAAATTGGAAAAGAAAGACGATTGATTATATTACCCATTGACATATAACTGAAAGGACCAACACAATTAACAAGTTATCACTACCCGTACAACAATACAGAGGAACCACGAACAACAAAATATAATCCGCTTGACAAACTCCCATACAGTCTTGACAAAACAAAATTGATAATTTTATTTCGCATTATCTCTCATCGCTGTAAGCCGAGCAAAATGGCCACTTCTATAATAACTAAGAAGCTCGCTTGAAGATTGGCCTTATCTCGAAGCAAATCATTTTGCGGAGCCATAGTAGATGAAAAATGCAAAGCCCGATGATACCTATAGCCCGTTGCAATTTATTACATCTCGATAACAGCACAAAATAGATAGGTATACAAGTCAAACTCCATACAAAACGCGCTCGAGCAACTCAAACAGACACCGTCTATCTACAAGGAATCTCAGGCTATATCGGAACAGTTTAACAGTAGCATAGCCTCGTGCGGGTGTTGTAAGAGGCAACAGAAGTTAATTCTGCTGCATAAATATAAGAGTAGAAGCCGAGCATTGCACGATTAGGTCAAGGTCGCACCGGTGAAGTTACCACCCCTCAGAAGAAGTTAAGCATGAAGCAGTTGCACTGTATTTTTGAGTGTTGTGAGCGGGGACCCAGAGCACTGTATTCCTATCCCATCCTGTTCTAGTCCTCTCCCAATTTCCCACCATTAATCTTCTTCTTATTCTCTCCCCTTCCCTTAAGCCGGCAAAGCATCTGCGGCACTTTGGTGTTGTAGATGTTCACGGGCTGCGGTCAGTCACTCAACATCAGGTGAACCGCAAGCTCCGCTTGCCTGCTATAACATAGAAAAGGTATTAAAAGTGAAGTATATACGAGTTTGACTTCTGTACCTAACTATTTTGTGATGATACGTATAGCTCGCTGCAATTTATTACATCTCGATAACAGGTTGGAGGTTGCAGTTAATAATAAAGTTAATAATACGTATTGCGTGCTCGCTTTAATCTATTCAGAGGTAAATGGGGCTTTGGAAAAATTGCATGGCTACTGATTTTTAAACGTTGAGATGTTTTTTTTTATCTGCAGGTTTTTAGTTTTAACATTTTGAACTCATTGAAACTATGTAACCGTAATGAGATAAGCACGAGTCTTATCGCAATAAAATGTGCGTACATATTTGGGAATTGCTAAATATAAATAATAAAACTTGAATAAATAAAGGGTTAGATGGCATTACATAAAAATCGTATTAGTCTTTTTATGATAAGTTCTTAGATACAAACCTACAACAAATAATTAGATTATAGATTCGTCTTGAGTTTGGAACATATTTTGTTTCATCAAACGAAAAGGCTGCGTGGGCATTGTGACCTACGAAGAACGCCCTTGCAACACGTTGTTGAATTGATTCAAAAAATGAATGGAACGGATACCACCAAACATTCTTCAATGTGTCACCTAAAACAATACAATTAGTTGTTACATATAAGGCCCTACCGTAATTTGAATCACATTGTAATCATGTAATATAATAACCAGCTGCGAGTCGCGAAAGGTCGCACTTCCCTGTTCCAAATCCAAATCTCGCCGAATTAGTAATCATGACACAAATATGGCGCGAACGAGCTACCGACTACACAACGTTACGCAAAACATTCTAACCAACAATTTATATTAACATTCCACAAAACCCTTAACGAACTTGTAAATGCCCCGATCATTATTACTGTCATAAAACAATGCAATAATCAGATTAAAACAAATTTATTCGTACACTTAAATGTGACAAAGTATCACTGAATAAATCGTATGCAGTGATCGATTTATGTACCTGTAGCTTTAATTTAGTTTGTAACAATTACTGCTAGAAGCGAAATAGCCTAAATGTCTGGAATGAATTGAACAATAATAGGCCTATGCTGATGAGGTTAATAAGGTTTACAATTGGATGTATGGGTGTGTCGTTTCGGGTCGATTAGATCGGTCGGAGAGCGAAGGTCGTTGAAGGTTGGCGCGCTTTTCCGCGATCAACGGCATTAGATTAAACAAGATGGCGGCAGCGGCGCGTGCGCAACCCGTACTTGCTTTGCTTGAGCGTTAAAATGCTGCTTATGAAATAATTAGTTTGTAAATTTGACCTAATAATAATGTTATACTACAAAGGTTCCAGCTATTTAATTAATAGATATTTTGCCTTAATTTGTTATAGGTTGTGCTAAGAATGAGACATGACTTAACAGTCCAACAAAATAATTTCATTGTCAATAAAATACCACTGTGTTCTCCTTGATTTTTATACATTGAAGTATGTAATTAGAAAATCGAAGTGTTTATGACTTGCTGTAGTTAATATCAGCATTGCATCAACATAGCATGTTTTCGTCTAAATGTAAATACCCAAATAAGTAAACTCAACAAATACTACAACAGGATAATATTTAAAGATTACTTACATCATCAATTCTTTCTGTGTTTAAAATGAAATCACGCTTTCGAAATATACCACTAATAAAGAAAGACGCAAATTCAACTTTATTAAATAAAAAAGCGTCATTTTAGCGGCGCTTATTTAGTTTGAGCTTGATAATAAATGCGCTTTTAATGCCACAATACGAGCACTAAAACACGAAACTACTTACATTCATATTACAAATAGTAGCGAATTTCAATATAACACATTAAATAAACTAAATTAAATGACTTTAGTTCGTGGAATTAACATTAAAATTTTAAATAACTTTGAACTTATAGAGCTAGCTTTTGACAGCGTCGTCGTCTACGACTGCAACCATTATATTTGAAACAAAAGATATAATAATCCCTAGATTAAATTGCCTATGTCATATAAATTTGTCAACACCAGTTTACCCGTTTTCACGTAAAAATAGAACATACTGTGTAAACTGTAAATACAAATTCACTTTATGAGAAAAGATGGGAAAGTCATGCCCAAAGTGTAACCTGATACAATTATTTTTTTTTATTCTTCATTTTATGAGGTACATTTACACTTTGTGTATGCCAGCACCATCGTATCCTAATACTTACATCAAGCTACTAACTCGCTCGAGAGAATTCTTAACAAATTTTAAAACTTTCTTTGTTTCCAGCGAATTTGGAGAGGCTAAAAAGATACAAAATTATTAAAATAAAATTTAAAGTTAAAAGTTCAAAATTCTAGGTGTAAAAATACATGTCAATCCATCAATTAATCTTCCAGTTCTGTAACAAACATACGGAAATTAAATTTGTACATATAAAGTCTGTTCGACTTTTCGCCGCAAGTCGTGATCTTCTTAAAACTTAATTATCGGAGGTTAGAGATCACTAATATGATAAATTATTGTGCCGCAAATAAAGAATATTCCCAGGACCTTCTAAGTTCACGTTATTATAAATCAGTAGTCATAAATAATATTTTTATCACGCATTCGTTCTTTTGAAACTATATGTATATAGTTGTTGTTTATTACGTTGAATAGAAAACATTATTTTCAATGAATACGATGTTACATTTTCAATAAAGATGTGTTTCACAAGACAACAATTATATTATCAAGAATAAACTTTTGACATTAAAATAATAGTAGAAGTTACATAACAATTAAGGGTACACCAATAAATGTCCATTAACTTTTGAAGTTTCATTCATTACTTTCATTATCCCTTTCCTTACTTTAAGTGTTAACTTTTCGACTGACAAAAGACTATCTCTTAAAGGAGTTCGTTTCTTTTTGTAACAACACTCGTAATTCCATTCTTCATTACAATACTTGCACAAATCCCAAAGATAACTCCATTCTCTCATTATCGATAATCCATTTCTCAATCGATTCACTATTGAAACCAATTAACATCGACAAACACACTGAGAAACATCGAGCTAAACAACAATATTACATCACTAAATGCCGCTGAACAGTAACCTCATACAATTACTTCCCTATCAGCTACGTTTCTACGCAACGCAACAATCGTTCATCGTACCGATTGTAATTATCGATAGTACAGCACTAATTCTAAGGTCGGTATCGTATCTGACCGACGACAGTGACGGCACTATGATAAGACCTTATAGGCGTAGAAGTATAATGTTCTTAACGTTTATGGGATCCTGGTACCCATTTTGTAGACGTGTACTTCGTTGGAAAGTCCTTTGAGACCATACATAAAATACAATACATACATTTTTGCAAACGTATTCCTATCCTATACTGATTAATATACCTCTGAAAAATATAGCAATGTTTTATAGATCTGATATGTTAATTTAGGTGGTATATCCACTACGTTTGTATTTGCGATTGTAATAGTTTCTGATATTTCTACTGACAATCGACGATTTTATTTTTAAAATCTTTAACTTTCCAAGTTGTATGTTACACATGAAAGTTATAAGTGTCGTTACATAACTGTATACACTGTTTACGTTTTTTACAACCAAAGAGAGCGCAAGATTACGTTACATATATAGTAAATTAAACTTTATGATACGTTACAATGCACCTATTGTTTCCTGTGCATAAGATTATATAAATTCCGTTAGAAAATGGTTTTACGAATAAACCAAGAGAACAGACTATGGAATCAATACATTTGACCACAGATTAGAATAACTCCGACATAGCTTAAAGTACCGTCGAAATTAGAATGAATTTTTAATTTTATTATTGAAAGTGTTTCTATTTTATCATTAACTTGAATTTCTATATTAAACACATGTATTTTCTTTCTATTTCATTTCTTTGTATTCTTATAGACGTATCGAGATTCACGTATACCATTTCTATTTTTTACTATTTCCATTCACTTTTCCAATACTTCATTTACGATATTGTTGTCGGAACATTTATGAAACCTTTCACTTAAATATTTCGCTTTTAATATATTCACAGTTCAATCGCGAATCCGCTACAAAATTCCGCATCATTAATTACAAAGGGCACGCCACGAAAACACGGCCCGTCCCTCGAAGCTCGCCTTATAATGAATAGAAACCTTATCAGCTTCCGATTAAGCCATAAAGAAATGCGATATCTATTCTAGATTTATATAAAGTGCATACTTTCACGTGACCCCGGTACAAAACGCTAGGAAAGCGGTCCACTTGCATACGGACATTACCATTATTATGAGATAACCCGCCGTCCTTTGAATACAATTTATTTAGATAATCATCATAAACGTGTGCAAATTGGGTTTGCGAATCGATGTTTGCATTTTAAATCTACGACTTCCAGATACGGGGCTGATTACATTTTAATGCGGATGAAATTTTTATACGTGGTCGCATTGCATAGGAAAATTTGCAAATTTGCTCGAATTGAAATAATTTTTGAACTTTAGCACATAACTACATAAAGACACTATCTAGCTTCATAGACAAAAGCACATATTAAAACAATAAACAGCCTTTCAATTTGTGTCCTATAATATTCTGATGTTAGTTGAAATATTTATCATCCATTTCATTTCATCACAATTACGGCGTACTGCGCCCCGGCATCACCACTTACAAGTTTTAGCTTTCTGGTACATTTAGCACATTAAGTAAAACAAAACTATGCCGCTCTTGAGAAAGACATTATGTAATGCGGAATTATGCAATGTCACCAGGACTCTTGATACTGTCGAGAAGAAAGAAAACTGCATTCAAGGATTTTAGAAAATTCGATTGAAATAACCGGGGATCTAACCGACACACCCTTATATTTTTATTACATCGATCGGTAAAGTAAATAATAGAATTTCTCTTGCAAAATTTATAAATCAAACAGAAAAATCCTGAAATCATCATATTTAAACTACGTTGTATGTGCAGTCATGTCGCTTATCAGAAAATTATTTTTAATGCTATGAATGCAGTTTTATTTCCTTTAAAAATACAGGAATGTTTTCTTTGAGTAAAATTTTCTATTTAAAGTATTAAGAGTACTTTGCTATCAGCTGGCATAACAAAATTCCACCCTGTATGCTAAAACAATTTTTCAAAAATATTCGTATGATTACTCTTAACTCATTGCTGAGGCGTATTTGCCATCGCCCACCACAAGTTATAACTCCATGTTACAATTACCACTTTTAAAAAGTAAGGCAAAACTTCTAGAAGGAAATACTCATAGCTCTGTAGTACAAATCCATACAATTTCTCAAAAATTATCCACATAATAGCTAGTTACGTGTAATGTTTATCTACCATCCATCTTATCACTGACACCACTGCGGGGGCGTCATCGCCATCACCCGGTACAAATTATAGCCCCGTGGAACTCCAGCGCATAAAGTAGCTCTGTGGGCAGCGAACGAAAGCGTTTCGACCAGCTAAAGTTAACTAGAGGTTTGTAACTTTCGATATATTAGAGACACAATGTATAAGTTCTTTTATTGGCAAAAAATGATACCCTTTCGCCCATACTATTCACTGATTATAAGGCATGAAAGAAACTGTTTTCTTTACGGATATTTCATCCGTTTAGATCCATCCATCATCGTTATCCAGTCCTAAACTAAGCAAAGCTTGTATTATGGAAACTAGACAACTGATAAAAATACTAAACCATATTTTTTTCGTAAATACATACATACTATAGATAAATTAACATCCAGACAGTAAAAAATTACAATGTTCATGACATCATATTTTTTTACTCGTGGGGATCGAACCCACACTCTCTGGCGCAATAGCCACTGGTTTAGCCACTGCGCCAATCGAGTCGTTGCATTAAGTAAAATCCCTAATTGACGAAGTAATGTATAATTTTAACGCTTCTGTTTTTAAATTGTAAAAAGTTGAACGGGATTGTTTCACAATTTATTAATATACGTAAAAATTGTAATATGTACTTCGATTGTACATTTCCAAACTAACTCAGAGTTACACCGTTCAGTATGAAACTTACAATTCATAATTGAGATAAAATTATACACCCAAAACAAACTTCACTTACAATATTCCAAACAATTAACGGGTATTAACCCAATCAGATATACAACTCCACCGCAAACTGCAATCTTTAATTTTGATTGCCCTCGGTCACAACCAGAAACGACAAAGACCCGAGAAATATCATTTGACTCGCGAATAAATTAAATCAACTATATCTTCGAGCACAATTTACTTCTACGAATAGATAAAACTGTCGTCGGATTGTCTGTTTAATAAGTACCGGCGATATTTCAGCTATGATTTGATTAATAATATCTATTTGTGATCTTCGGTTTGAAGCTGGTGCTTAGTGGTACTTTGGAATACATTATATTGAACAAATTTTTA
>LQNK01001628.1:39432-88788 GCA_001586405.1 Phoebis sennae | reverse complement strand
AGAACATACATATTGCATACCAATTACTCTTTTTAAAAAATATTCAATGTACAGAAATGGTTTGGTTACTGCTTTATTATATGTATAGATTAGGATACTTTGTATTGTTACTCCTAGATGGTACTCCTCTATATTATATTACCATCTTAATAATGCTCTATATATTACCATTTTAAAAAACATTAATCACGACCTATGTATTCCGTATCCCTATTTATTTTACTTTCTCGAAACATTCAAGTCCTTCAACCCGCCCACATAAGGACCAAAATTTTAATGCAACTTTTGTTGTCAACAATTATAATTATTGGGTTTAATTTATGTGGTCAATTTGTACCAAACTAAAAATAAAGTAACGATCGTGTTTGTTGCAATTAAATTGTAAAATTTTATCGAAGCTTTTATTTGATCGCTTAAAACCTTATTTACGGCCGTTTTCAATAATGTATCAAAGATCATGGATAGATTGTTATGTCAGATAATATGACGTTAGATACACAAAAGTCATAGCAAAAGCTATCCGTCGATAGGGTATTGAAATCAAAGTAGGTGCAAATAGATAGATTTTTCTGACTTTAGTAAGCAAAAGAAGGGATAGATAGAATATTGAAAACGGCCGTTAACCTACATCACCAAAAAAAATTGTTTTTAAATAAAATGCATTTATGTGTATCTTTAATGCTTCACTCAAATTTTATGTGTAAGTAATTGTATAAAAAATACGCTCGCCAAAAAATAGACAACTTATTTTTCAAAAGGCGGATAAAAGTATAAATTTAAATGTAATATTAAGTACTGTATAGTATAGATGTGTTTGGACGAAACTCCAAAAAAAATAAAATAATACTGGTATAAAAGTAAAGGTTATTTAGTTATTTTGTTCGACGGTGTATATTTATTGATATAAATATGACGGGGCAATGTGTATCGCTTGAGATAAAAGAGAGTCTGCACTTACGCTCGCTAATCTATAGTCCAGACTTGTTTGTAAATTTTATATTTAGTTTACAAAATGTTTAACCGAATCACTGCGTTACGGTAAAACTCCATTTAAAAGTTCAAAATTGAAAAGAAACGTACCCGATATAATAATATGTACTTTTATAATTTCGATTTTGATGTATTTCTCAGAAAGATCACGCAATCTTAATGTACCTGTTTTGTGAGGACCCGTGACAAAACAAATCTCAGTGTAACTCAGGCGAACTTTTCGATGGTGTCAAAGCTGACTTAATATTCCGAAAGCTAGGACAATTTTTGGGTAGGTGTTTGAGGCAAGCTGAAATTTTGTCTGATGCTCCTTCTATTATACCCCGACATAGAAGTGTAGACCTGGCCGGTAAGACCCATCCCAATCTCTCAGTATCTAAAGCCATCAGCTATTATGTTAGTCCCACCGATAAACCGCGCCATAGACGCGCCTAGGCACGTCTTAGTTGACTCGTTGACGACGACATAACCAAAGCAAACGCCCACCTAGACTCCGCCAGTTCCAGTCCTTAACACTCCACAGCAGAGTTACAGCGTATGTCCCTTGCTACGCGCATCGCTCACCCGTCAGATACCATCCAAGTAAGGCCCTTAAGGCGACAGCCCAAACCGAGATTCGTGATCCCCTTCAAAGGGAGACGCCCTCAGGCATGTCAATAGCCTACGCTTAGTTTCAGGTCACCTGAAACTTCGACGTTAAACAGCAGAAGCTTTTCTACCCCACTTTCTGTTTAACAGTGAAAATCACCCCACAAAAAAAGAATGTGCTACAGTTTAAATGAGCCTACTGGGTGAACCGGTCAGCGCTCGACTCCGCAACTTAAGAAATGGCTGATTTTTAGCCCAAATTGCGATATTTTCCTTAGTCACTCATGAAATGTAGTAAATTCATGAAAAATATATTAACACAGTACAGTCTAAAAAAGCAAGGGCACCGTTGGAATGTGCTACAGTTTAAATAGGCCTGACTGACTTATAGCCGAAATTACAATTTTTTTCCTTATTATCTCATGAAATGTAGAAATTAATGAAACATATATAAACACAGTACATACTATAAATGCAAGGGCACCGTTGGAATGTGCTACAGTTTAAATAGGACTGCCGGGTGAACCGGTCAGCGCTCGGCTGAACCTTAAGAAACGGCTGATTTATAGCTGAAATTGCGATATTTTTCTTTGTACTCATGAAATATAGTAAATTAATGAAAAATATATAAACACAGTACATACTATAAATGCAAGGGCACCGTTGGAATGTGCTACAGTTTAAATAGGACTGACTGACTTATAGCCGAAATTACAATTTTTTCCTTATTATCTCATGAAATGTAGAAATTAATGAAAAATATATAAACACAGTACATACTATAAATGCAAGGGCACCGTTGGAATGTGCTACAGTTTAAATGAGGCTGCCGGGTGAACCGGTCGGCGCTCGCCTCCGCAACTTCGGGGAAAGGCTGGCTTATAACTCAAATTACGACTTGCACTCCAAACCGGACCGCCGCTGACCATTATCAATAATTCCACGTCGCTTTGCGGTAATTATGCTTATTAATGCTGTCGTGTATGATCTGCTGTTTGATCTTCACTGATATGCCATACTAGTTCCCACCCACGTGGGATTGAATATACTATGCGATTATCTAACTTATAGCACATTGTTCAAACGTTTTTGAGTGTTTTTCTTAACACACACAAACTTAAAACTTTATGAAAAAAAACAGAATAGAATAACAATCATACAATCAACCTTTTTATTTTACAACCTTTAAAATACTCTAACAATAAATCGACGGTAGAAAATAGTGAATTGTTTTTACTACAGACAAATCATAAGTACAGACTTTACGTTCACTTTCTATTGCAATTTAATTTATAATCAGTATATTTTATATTATGATTTTAGATGCCCATTTTAAAAAGAGATATTTTAAAAAAGCTTCATAAACAAAAAAAATATCATTCAACACATTTGCTTTATTATTAAGTATTTACAGTAAATTGAAACCGGTTGCCTTTTATCTCTGGTTGCAAAATCTAGAAAAAGACTTACTGTTAAACAAACGGGTTGAAAAGAGGAAACATTTGCCTCGAGGTTATCTGGACTTAAAACAACGAAACACCAATTTATAAAACTATATTTTTTTTATTTGTATGCGTTTCAATTATCGTTGAAAGGTAGGTCTGTTACTAAATTTAATTCTTTACTGTTACAGCTTTTTATATTACAATATATCTGTCTGTGTAATGTTTCTTTGCATAAAAACAATATAGAATATTCATTTCATTATATAATTTCTTATTGGTCGGCTTTGAACGAGTGCGTCGATGTAAAATTATAAACATTTCATAAAAACTTTACATAATAACGATCCCAAAAAAGCTTTTAGTAAAGTTATTCTTCTAATATTTCGGCGTTTCATATAAATAAAATTTAATATATTACAGTAACTACTGACCCATACTAATTAGGTCACAATGAATAAGACAATACATCGTTAAAGGTACTATTTAAAGGAACCAGTAAAAGCTCTTCGTCGAAGTACCCAGTGCATAAATAACATTATTAACATAACAAGTGAAACTGAAGGGAGTTCAGACTTCCTACATATTCAGGCATTCCTACAATAGTATTGTTACTTCAATTAAAATTGATAAAAAACAATACTTACTCTCTATACTATATTATAATAGCATTTACTACCTGAGTATCAAGAAACATCCTCAATCAAATGGCTTGACATATTACCTCCATTGATAACATCAATAACGACAGCCTAACAATACTGTCGCACTCCATACCAAACACATCTTAGTGCCCTCAGAAACGACGCGGTGATAAATGACCCTTTACTCAGAGAGCTAGGAGCATGGTTGAAGGGCCAGGTCTACAGTTCCATGTCGGGGTATAATATGAGAGGCATCAGACAAGTTTTCAGCTTGCCTCATTCACCTCTCCAAAAATGGTCCTAGCTCTCGGAATATTCTGTCTTTTTACTGCTGGAAGGACGCGCAAGTTCCAAAAAATATAAAATTACAGACCACCTAAAGAAACGAAGAGGTCGATTCGGGGCGTATATTTTTGTCAATTTGTCTCATTTAACTATAGCAAACTACTTTTAAAATTACTGTAAACGTGGATATTCATGGGCGGATGATAACTTAACACCGTTTACTCAGATAATTTTCTATGAAATCCGTCAAAAAGAGAAACTATTTTAATCTCAAGAGTATACATGCAATTAAATCAAGAACTTCGTGGGATGATGGATCGCTTTCATAAATCAGTCAGACAATCAGAATATATGTAATTATATGTGTAATTCGCATTTTCTTACGTTAACTAATCACCAAAATTAAATGGTCCGTCTTGAAAAAAATCACTTACACACACCCACATATCCAATACCGTTCAATTATTAAGACATTATTTATTTCCCTAACGACCAATCGTCTAAATAAGGCGATGATAATTTCCCAAGAATTTAATACACATTGCCATATTGGAAAACTATTTCAAGTATTTGTAATATAAACCCGTGGGTGTTGATAATTACTGTATAGTTGGTAATGCCATTCACCTCATTGTTCGTAGTGGCCCATCAATCGCTGATACGCTACGCACTACAAGTGAGATAGAATCTCGGCTGCAGTGGGAGCACTATCAAGATTGCGCCCGAAAGCTCCATACAAATTGCATGGCGTATCTTGGATACTTTTCGACATAGGTACTAGGAATATATGAAATAAATAAAATGAATTTTATCATTTGGAAACGATATGATACCCACTACAACAACTAAACAAAGATAGTATTTTTTACAGCAGTGGCACTATATTAGTTATAGTTGACTCTTTTTTTATTTCAATTAGCCTATTGTTGAGGTAGTTTCCATACAAATTGTATTTGTTGTCAGAGTATAAGATTTTGTATTTATTTTGGGGAGTAAGGATTTATACAAAAGAGAAACGATACGCTACGCACTACAAGTGAGATAAAATCTCGGCTGCAGTTTGAACACTAACTTGAACTCTAGAACTTGTACAACTTTTAGACATAGCCTTGTATCTTTGTAATTTTTGTATATATAGTATCATTACATGTCTTATATAGTTAAGGAACGACACGTTACGCACTATAGGAAGATAGAATCTCGGCTGCAGTTTGAACACTATCAAGATTGCGCCCGAAGGCCCCATACAATTTGTATGGAGCATTTAAGGCTTTTAGGTACAGTTTACATTATAATTCTTTTAGTTGTATATGAATACAATATTCTTATGTTTGTATGAACTAGGTAAAATACAATTATATTTAAGAAATACCTTGCTACGTACTACAGCAAGACTCATATCCCGGACTTCGGAGGACCTAAAACTAGACAAAGTATAGGGATATTTTTTCAGGAGTATACAAAATTTATAGAATTACTTAAATATACTAGTGATTCGATACGTTACGCACCACTAGGGAGATAGAATCTCGGCTGCAGCAGGGATATTGCGCTCGAAGGCTCCTTACAAATTGTGTGGCGTATCTGAGATACATTTGGGCATAGTTCAGCTTAAATATCTTTTAACTCTTAGTAATTATGTTTTATATATATTTCAGGTGTATATGAGTTAAATAAATAAGTCCTACAGCAACACAGATATTTAATTCATCTTTTCTACAGCCTTGATACAGCAGCATTAGGAATACAGCTTTTGGTAGCTAGCCTGATAGTTTTTATTGTTCTTTTGTAGCGTTATATAATAAAACATATTTTTTTTATTTACGTACCATAAATATTTTAAAATTAATAGTATACTTAACAATAGTTATCAACACAGGTAGCATCGTTTCAACATCGGTGGCATTATCAAGATTCTCTCGAAACTTCCATACAAATTGTATGGCATATCTCCGCTACTTTTGGGCATAGTTAACCTTACATCGTAGCTAATGGGCCGGGAACATGGTGTGAAGCAGATGGGCGTGCGAGATACGTTATACGAGTATACTCGCGCGTGCGACGGGAGCGCTAAGTTTTAATTTAATAAACACGCTTCCCATGCTAGTGGTATAATTTACTAGCGTGGCTTTACTAGTGTATGTAAGGTGTTGCTTCCGTTGCTTTGGTGAAAATCGTCCGAAACTTAAATTGCTTTAAGGACAAAGAAATAAAGTGCGAAATTAGATCTGTAGTTTGTCTCCGGTTTAATGTACTGTGATTATATCAAATTACATAATTACTTTTTAAAGGATTTTAACCGTGGTTTATCATACAATTAGTATGGTAAGTACTTGTGTTAAAACGAACACAAGAAGGTACTATGATCGTCTCACAAACACAAGCTTGAACGGCTTAAAATGAGAATACATTTTTAATGTAGGCAATATTAATATAAATTTAATTTTATTTGATTTTGTATGTTCGTGTGTAATGTGTGAAATTACACCGTAACGCTTATCTTTCCAATATGTCGGTGATATTGATTCTCGGAATCTTTATCAGTGTAGCGGCATGTTTTTAAAACGAAAGTTATAATCTCCAAAATTTAAACGAAAGCAATCTCTAGTTATTTATGAGAATAATAAAAAAGTCATCGAATATATAAAAATTATAAACAAAACTGTATGCAGAATAAGTAAGAAACTGTATAAACAAAACTGTATACAAAATGTACTGCAGAAGAATATGTTTCCTAAATATATGTAATATTCCGAGAGCTACGATCATTTTCAGGGGAGGTGTTTGAGGCAAGTTGAAAACTTGTATGATGCCTCTCTTATTATACCGCTACATGGAACTGTAGACCTGGCTGGTAAGTAGCGTCATACAAGTTTCTACTTGTCTCAAACACCTGCCCAAAAATGGTCCTAGCTCTCAGAATATTATAATACCTATTTTCGTCTTCTTTTCGGGATGGCAAAGAAACACTTAAATTGTAACAGGTATTATAAACAGCTTAAATAACTGAGCACCACAAGTCTAAAATGCAATTTACAAATTTACCATTTAAACAAACATTCGAATCCCGCAAAATTAGTTCGTTATCAATGTCGCAACAATAAATATTATAAACAACGCTTTTCGTAATCCATGCAAACAATTATTGAGATTACAGCCCGTTCAGCTTCCAGATATATAGTAATATTCAAACCATTAACACAAACGGTAATTGCCTTTACAGTGCAAATATTGTAGTATAAGCTTGCAACAACCTTTTCATTTCTACTGTCATGTTTCTGTCACACATAAATATAACACCTCTATGTATTTTCAGAGCGGGAAATAAGTAAGCATGTATTTTGAGGTATCATTAATTCATGTTACACAAAAATGTAGCTTATCACAAGATGCATCTAAATATATACTCCTAAAATAAATTTAATTTTGCCAAATCAATGATTTTCATATACATACTAATAACAAATAATACTAAAAGCTACAAGAAAATCTACGATAATGGTTAAAAGTTATTATGACACTTTTCAATCTTCTTTCATAAAATTTACACAAAATATTATACAAAAATTACAAGACCTTAGTCTGTGACGTCATGGTACTGATTAACAAATCTGATTTGGATCAGAACGTAGACGTTTCCGTCAAAATTTGTATGAATCTTTTTCCGATTTTCTTCAGTTTCCAATCTGATTGACGTTTGTGAATAAAATACCATGAGACGTAAGCAACATATCCGCACTGTAGTATGCAACCAAACATTGAATACTAACGCGTAAAATCGCCAACAATTAAGACCATTTAGATGGTAATACGTGATAGGATTTATATGTAGCGGGCAGATCTGGGTGAAAGGTAGCAGTCGCAGGAGTCCACCTGGACAACTTATATAAGCTTAGATAAATCGACGGTAGACACAGAAAGCATTGTCAATGCGTTTGTGTGTAAAAATGTTTTAGGTTTTTTATGTAATAGGCAGATCTGGGTGAAAGGTAGCAGTCGCAGGAGTTGGACAACTTGTATAAGCTCAGATAAATCTACAGTAGAAGTGAAAAACAATGTAAACTCCTTTTATTTGTGTGAATACGTGATAGGATTAATAAGTAGCGGGCAAATCTGGGTGAAAAGTGGCAATTGTAGGAGTCCATCTGAGGTAGATAAATCCCTAGTGAAAGCGAAAAACTATGTAAACACTTTTTATTTGTGTAAAGCCTTTAAAGGAATTATATATGTCAGATGGATCGGGGTGACAGGTATCAATCGTAGGAATCCACTTGGAAAACTTATAATATAACCTCAGATAAATTGACGGTAACTGCAAAGGACTACTGTAACAGGAGTTTAAATCGTAAAGCTTTCATTATTACGTTAACATTATGTTAATACCGGACAAATACCTCCCTCAATTCTAATATTTTATATTAACTTATTTTCGTCAGACATATTATATATACTCAAATATATAAATGGTTCATACCTAACCCCTCAGTCTCGGTATCTTACCTTAAATTAATATTATGATGAGTAATCAGGACGCAACAAGATCATTATTTTTTTTTCTTATGTATCAACTAGAACTAACACTAACACATCTATCTAACTAGGGCTTTAGCTAAACGCAATACTATTTTCAATATTCAATAAAAACGTCACTTAGCACACTCTGCGCTCCAAAAGCCGCTGGTCAATTCGCCAACACCGTTATTGTTTTGTTTTGTTTGCGATATCTCAGATAAACGCGATTACGTTCGCTGAAGGGAAATTTATGTGGGTTTTTACTTGCAAGTATTAATTTTAGATCGATTTAACGGAGATAACCGTTGTTTATGGACGCATATCTGTGAATACGCAATAGATAATAGATATCCATCTGGCTTTCGTTCTTGTATCTTGTGAGTTGTGACGTCATTTATGCTCAACGGTGTAAAATAGAGAGCCTATAAAATAGATTGTGCGTAAAGTGTTTCCTAATTGGTTGAAAGATGCTTTATTAAATAAATGATAAAATATTTTTATTGGTTCACAAATAACATCGTTTACATTTTTCCAGTACATATGTGTTACATTCATAACTATAATTATACACAGATAGATCTAAACAATGTAAAAAAATGCAGGTCTGCTAGCCTTTCAATTTTCAGTATATGTAGTAATTACGTTTTACCCACGAGAAATAAATTATATATTAATTATATTCAATTAAATACATATTAATTTAAGATTGATATAATAACAGTATGATATAAATTATAAAACAATTTTTTATCTAGGTAATATACATATGAAAGCGAATGAGTATGTGTGTGTGTATGTATTGCTAAAATTATTTGTTCAAATGGAAATATCGATGGAAAAGGTCGAATGCATTGGTCATACCTTGATCATTGCGGTGAAACTGCATATTAAGGTCAAAATATAGATTATTAAACTTTTGTAATGCCTTTATCTAAAATATTTTCAGATCCATTTACTCACCAATATTTGAGGTGAAAGAGAAGTCCCTTTGGGCCGTTCCTGAAAAAAAAATGCAATTAATAAAATTAGAATATAAACATAACAGGAACAAATCTGTCAATTTTAAAAAATAAAACAAGCCCAAATTCGTGTGGATAATTTTTATATACCATACAAAAATATAATCACTACATAGTATAAAACAAAGTCGCTTTTTCTGTCATGTGTCATGTTGTATGTCCCTATGAACGCTCAAATCTTTAAAACTACGCAACGGATTTTGATGCGGTTTTTTTTAATAGATAGAGTAACTCATGAGGAAGGTTTTTATGTATAATATCATCCATTAAACCCGTGCGAAGCCGGGGCGGGTCGCTAGTATAATAGTATAACATACATATATTATGCGTAGATAAAGCAGTATAAAATATGTTATAACTATTTCGTTTCAATAAATAAATACGCAGTTATACCTCTAGTAAGCAATTCCAACAGTTTGCTTGAAAAGTGAAATTCCGGGTTGAACATTTTTGGCACTAACATACGTAATACGTATCATTGAACCAATTTTATCACCATACACAAACACTATCACACATATAGATAAAACTTAAATAATTAAAACACTACATATAGTATGACGAAATTAATACACAATATAGAAAACCGGTAAGATTTGACAAATGACGTTTTTTTAATGTGAAATAAAACACGTGACGTTTAATTTTTTTTTTCGTGTAATAGGAACTTATTGTTATAAAAAAGTTTTTTGTGAAATAATAACGCTTCTGAAGAATGGACTGAAGGCGATTGTCGCGAACAGTTTAATTATGTTGGTCCCGATTCATTAGTGCACTGCGGGGACAGGGCCGGATGCGAAAATTAAAAAAATATTTTTTTTTTGTATTGATAGTATTTTTTCCAATAATCAAGTTTAGTTTAAACTCTTTATTTGCACAATACATAAGAGGATAAAATAATAACAAAACTAATACTATGGTATGTTGAAATCAAATTTACAATTAGGCGACCTTATCGCTTAGCAGCGTTTTCTGTCATCTGTGATCTGACCTTAGACGAGAAAGAAGATTTATATGATTAAAACCAGAACTTTAAGTATTAAATCCTTATGATAATTAGTCGAAGCTTACTAGCTATTATAATAATGTACACATCATCTGTTAAGTTTTTATTTTATTCTTAAAAACTGCAAATCAATAAATTTTATCAAGCTCCATATTATCCAATATTATTTATTCCAAAACAACCACAACATTCCTTATAAGATTCTATAGTGAAAGAATTGTATACCTTTGTATTTAAATGTAATTGTGACTGGAATAAATGCAATCATTCAAAACTAAAGTAATTTCCTAATACAATAAAGCTATCGCAGTCCACTTGTGACAATGCCGATAATTCTCGCAGACTATTTACGGTTTGAACGCAATAGCTGATTTGTTTGACAAGACTCTATCATTTAGTTTTAACGTTCCTTTGCTTGATTATTTAATTTAGAATTATGCAGTACTAGTATTTTATTGTGTTCGTTTTAACGCGAGTACTTTCCATATTAAATACTTTTTAAAGGATTTTAAATGCGGTTTAATATACATTATTTTACATTATTAGACGTTGCAAGCACTTTACAGCGAGCGTGGTCACGGGTGACTGAGATGACAGTCGTCTTACTGAGGGTTGCAAAAATTGTATGTCTACTTATGTAGTACTTCCATTCATTGAAATTTAATGTATTTAGTATTAACTGTTCCGTGCAGTTTCGTTTCCGTAGCATAATGTTGTATAGCCTATAATATAACCTATGTCAATCAATGAACATGCAACTTTCTAATGGTGAAAAAAATTGGAATGGGTCCAGTAGTTTTGTGTGAAAACATTACAAAAATACATAAACAACACAATTGTCTCCACTTTATGACATTATTTTAGATTTTTTTAAAATCAATTCCATACATATATTATAAATGCGAAAGGAACTCTGTCTGTCTGTCACGCCTAAACCACTGAACCTTCTTAAGAATGAACTGAACCGATTTGGATGAAATTTTATACATAGGTTGTTTGAAACCTAAGAATGGACATAGGATAGCTTTTATCCTGGAGTTGGAAATCCCATGGGAATGTGGGATATGTGCGAAAGAAGCCACGGGGCAGTTTTAGTTCAATATAAATCAAAATTATACTCAAAATATATAATTTAATCGCCAAATATAAAAACTGAGTGCGGCCCACGTGTCGCGTCAAGAGGTCATGGTTACCGACGCTCGTCGTTTGACCTACGCGCCTCCGTCCTTCATCAACAAACAACAAAACCGTATTTACATCCCGCTCGCACAGGCCGCGACATCTTACTTGACATTTGACCCTCGCGTCATTGTCGTCGTTCCCGTTCTATCTCTTAAAACCACGCATATTGCTGTTTCATTCGAACAGGTTATGACATATCGGCTGACTTCTGACCCAAACATCAATGTTCTATCCCTTTTTGGTGAGCGATATATTGATATTTTGATCCCTCTCGCACATGTCGCGACCCTTAGCTAGCCACTTGAATAGATTAGGTGTTTTCGTACGAGTGTAGTTCAATATTCATTGATAGCTGGTTCATTGGCATTTAAAATGCAAGACTGTAATCGTTACGGATGTATTATAATAAGTAAGGCGATTAATTATCGTAGACAGTGATTAAGATTCAATTTATAGACAAGCAAATTAGTATAATTAATTTATAATTTTATAGCAGTAGGTACGCTCTTAAAGTATTTATTTGTACAATCTTCACAGAGCGGATTATCTCGATAAAGTCCAATTTACAATACTGGAAATAACTTGATTTTAAAATTGTATCACTGAAGCTAAAAGTGACATCAAAAAACTTACAATAATCCTAACTCCTACTATCCTACTAGTATTAAAATGTGGAAATTTGGATGTTTGACGCCTCAACTACTGGACAAATTTTGATGAAATTTCGTGCTCAGATAGGTTAGGTTAGTTAGTTAGGTTATATACTAGCCTCTGTCCGTTTTAAATTTTAACCGAATTTAACGCGGACAGAAGCTAGTATATTATATAATAATTGTTTAAACTTATTTCATACGACTTTCTCTCGAGGACTAGGCATAATCCTCGATATAAATTTCATTGTAATCACATGCCTATTTTATAAATATTAAACGTAATAAATGTTATTATCATGCATGAAGATTATTATTTTCATAACGCTATTTTAATTAATTGAATTAAAAATAATTATTAATAAAAGCAAAATGACCGATTGTTACGATGCCCGATGGCAGTAGGATATCGCGTCAGATGTAGCTACAATGAAGCTGTATCTGAAGCTACAATCAATTCATTTATTCATTACAATTCATTAATATTTAAAACTAGCAAAGCTTGTACTATGGAAACTAGATAACTGATAGACATACTTAAACATACTTTTTTTGTAAATTCACACTTTAGAATTTAGATACATAAATACCCAAGCAGTAGAAAATTACAATATTCATCATAATTCCCCTTCACCCACCGGTGCAATAGACCATTGCTGTATCCACTGCGCCAATCGGATCGTCAATAATATTTGGATATCTAAAGACTGCGGCAAAAGCCTATAGTTGTTACCACTTGTAAGGTATGTGTTCTAGGCCGCGATTCCACAAATTGTAAAATCTCTCCGCAGCCGGAGCGTAGCGGCCCCGTAACTTTTTCTAGCTGTGACCCGCGCCTATCGGGAACGCGCAGAGAATTGTACAGCGATGTACGAAGAAAAAATCGGCAATAATACTTAAATTATCTGAAACAATTCATTTTCTTAATCTTAATAACTATGTTATAAATCTTTTGAAGAAGTCTTTCATATCGATATGTATAAAATAGCCACGTCGTACTCCCCTCACGACCCGCCCCCTACCCGCGTCCGTTCAACAGTTCACGTGCATCACGCTTAAACCTTACCTTTTCTATTATATTATAGGTATATACACATGTTTATAAAAGTTAATATGTTGTCAATAAAAAACGCTAGTAGGCACGTTTGTTTTAGCGCACTTTTTTATGTAACAGCGGGCAAGCAGAGCATGCGGTTCACCTGATGTCAAATGACTGGCCAGAACCCATTAACATCTACACCAGAAAAGTGTCTCAGATGCCTTGCCAGCTTGGAGGAAGGGGAGAGGATTAATTATGGGAAATTGAGAGAAGATTAACGATGGGAAATTGGAAGAGGAGTACAAGAGGAGGACGGGAGAAGAAAGGGACAGGAATACAGGACTCCAAGGCCAGAGCCGGCCAGAAAACACTCGCTTTGTCTGTATGGGCTTTCCAGAAATCGTACGCCGAAAAATATCAACATAAATTAAATCATACAGAGAAGCAAATTCTATTAACTTAAAGGCCCAATCCAATGAAATTCCCTTCCTAGCTCTCGAAGAAGAAAGCGCGATGTTGCGCGGCGCGTGCGCAGCTTGTTTTTGCGATGAATATTTATCACTCGCTCCGACCATTAGCGGAGCACTTGAAATTGATTCAAGGGTAATACACGGTGATCATTTCGTGAAACTGCGGACGGGTTCCGATATACGTTTCTAAGGTTTCAATGAATGGAGGTGTGCTTTATAAGATACTTGGAGTGCTTCTGTCTCGATTGGCGTCTGACTAGATTTGTATACTGTGTAACAGTGACGCTTATTGGTAAAGGTACACAATTTATTCGTTACAATAGTTTGCCAAAAATGGACGCAGTAGCCTAATGTGTTTCATAAAATCGTTTTTTTTTTATAATTTCTATTGTTCCAATATTTTGACTTGATTTAATAAGAAACTTTTGAACTTTAACATCAGCAAATAGTTATAGTATAAACTAGGAATGCTGAAGAGCTCCGTATCCGTCATGAATACTGTCGAATATCCGATTTAAACAGTTATCTATCGAATAGTCATATTAACCGAAACCGTAAAAAGTCATATAAAAGTTTTGGATAATTTCGCATAGGGATGGAATCTAATTCAGGTCTGTTATGATAATTGTTTTAGATCACAGTCGCAAGCTACCCGTGTCCTTTGCATCATCATGCAAAGGACAGACGACAGACAGGGCAGACTAATCGACGGTAAAAAAAACATCTATTTTTACCGTCGATTAGTTATTTGTCTTTTTATTTTTGGGATGCCTTAAAAATCTAATAAATATCTATAACCGAAACTAACGGAAAATCCGAAACATTTTCATATCCGTGTCCGTATCCGAATTGTCATATCCATAACATCATTGGTATATAACACCTATCCATTACGAACTTTAAGCATGTTCATACATACATATCTAACCCACGAATCTGGTGGGCCGATAGCACCAATATTAATGGACCTGAACTACCATGACTGTCGCATCAATCATCAGCCCATGAAATATGGACCTTTATTCAAACAAATGAAGTAGGCTCCGCTTTGTAATTAAATAATCAAATGAACTTGTAAATAGCTATCTTAGCGAACCATTAGTTTGCGATATAAATGATGGTAGTTTCATTTCGTATCCAAATGGGTTTATTTACTAGGTTTTAGTGATTATATAGAGAGCTATTCATTAACGTGTTGTGCGAATGATTTATAGTTCTAATATGTATTCCTCTATTAAAGGAAGGTGGTCTTTTCTAAATTTCCTCCTTTACCAAAAGATTTTTTTATCTTCAAGATTACATAAACGATCCAGGCTTTAATAGGTCATTTTAATTTAACATAAATTAATTTATGTATCTGTGAAAATAAAATTAAGAATGTGTCCATTAAAACCTTTTTTATTGTCTCTCTATTAAAAGCTTTCTTAAGGGAAGGGGTAGACACTTGTTATTGTGTTTTTTTAATATAACATAACGGCTGCACTATTTTTCAACCTAAAGATTTACCAAATATCTTCAAATATGTTTATTTTGTTAATGTTAATTTTTATTATGTCAAAATTGTTATGCAATAATAGTCATGAATACTATATTGTGTAAAAAAGAAAAAGTTTTATATGTAAACACTTAAGGAACAAAGATATCAAAACGTTACATACATACGACGGCCTTATAGCTTAAAGGCATCACACACTTATTATTATAAAAATAACCACGTTAACACAAAAAGCATGATAGGTTGTAATTTTCGGACGTATTAAAAATCACTTTTCACGTAAAGCCGTTCCACCAAAGTTTCTAACGGTTTTCTCATTAAGGAAAGAGAAATCTGCTTCTTCTATTACTTTAACAATAAAAACCAAAGTAATTACTGTTATTAATAAAAAGCCGAGGAAATTGAAGCGTAATTGGTACCGTAATTAAAAGTTGTGCAACGATATATATTGCGGTTTTTGAAATCAAAAATGTAACTCTGACAGATAATTTGTCTGAGTGTTTGTAATTACTTTCATGTACGCAAAGATAAAATAACATTTTGGATATGGAACATTTCCGAAAAATTACGGAAAATAAAATCACATTATTATTTAGCATTCATGGCGTACAATTTGATAGATTTACTTACCTATCCCACTAGGGCAGCGACCCAAAGTGAGTCTTATAGCCTCCTATAATAGGATATATATCGCCTCCTCGGAATAACACAGTTACAAAGTTACTCTCTTTATAAAAGGGACGGAGACCGGTTTACAAAAAAAATATACACGCATTTTTTTTAGTACATAGACTCCGCATGTTTTACCTTACTACATTGAAAATTGCGGAAAGCTTTATACAAACTTCCACTCCTTATTTTAGGGTGGCGAGGGAAATAGATAGTGACAAAAATTTGGCAGCGTTCTTCAACTATCTCTACATAAAAAATCACGCCAATCCTTCGCTCGCTTTTGAAGGGAAAGAAGGACAAACAAACGTACTTTCATACATTAATATTACAAAGAGGAAAACTTTGTTTATTTGTTTGTAATGAATAAGCTCAAAAAATCACTGTACTGAATCCTTTTACCATTCGAAAGCTATATTATACACGAGTAACATAGGCTATATAAATAACAATATGCTACAGGGGCGAAGAATCATATTTTCATAATAGCTAAGTAAATTATGCAGGTATGTGACATCTATGATCCATTTCCGTAACACCTATGTAAGTGAAAGAAAGACTATTAAAATATAAAGTGTACCGTTCTTCATAGTATACGAGTATAATGCAATACATATTACCTATCAATAACTATGACGAAGTAATGAATACTGTTTGGGCAATTTAGCTAAAACACTGAGTTAAAAGAAATAAATATTTCATCTAGCTACCTAGATTTATTATACTGTACTTACTACATTGTAATTTTAATACAAAACTTCATAAAGAAATAAAAAGGTCGTCGATGTTTCTACACAATTGTACGCAACTCGAACAAATAGCAATAATTTTCCATATCTCCATTAAAATGCTCTTATTAGTATCATAAAAAGTAAATAATGCGTAGTAGATAGGCACGCGACCGCGGTCAGGTTTTTCTTCATATAATGTTTGGCTCGTGCTAGTTATTAACCGATCTCATTCGGAAGCCCGTACTTTCTTCGTACGTACACTCGCTCCAATCATAGTGTTATGCACTGCACATAATTAAATACGATTTTCACCTTTGTTGCCGACACGTAGCAGCTAGATTCGTTTGTTGTTGAAAATTATGGAGTTGATAGAGGGGTTGTACAAGTTATACGGTCGCTTCTAGTTTTTGCTAGGTATCCGGTGAGGCCAATAATTACAGAGCCGTACGTCTTGAGATGGGTGTTTCCGTTCCGTTTTTACGGAGCGATTTTCCCGCTACGCGCATAAAAGTCGATTGTGATGGATTTTCTTTGCGCTATATTCTTTTTCTTTTTTATGCAATGCTTCCTTTGAATTATATATATTTTAAAGTAAATGTGTAAAACAACATTTCTTCTAGCATTTTTTTGTATAGGATTTATTTGCAGAAATTGTACCAAAATATGTCATATAACACTTTACATATTATTATATATAATATACTAGATCAAATATGTTGTAAAGTACATATATTATTTACGTTTTGTATGAACCAAACTTATACCTAAAAATCTATTGCAACGAAAGGATGAATAAAATTATATTTAAATTTCAAAATACCACAGCTATGACATAAAACAGGTAACCTTCAATGGCCAACCGACTCTAGTTACCCTATGATTTACAAGCTATCATTTGTCTACGGTTCAAGAAATGTCAGGGGACAATATGACTACAGTAATTATATACTGTGTTGGCTTGTGCCCTGCTGTAATTGCTTTGGCATTTTTAGTCTGTGCAATGGATTTTACATTTCTAACCATATTTGCAATCATTTTATAAATCGCACGCATATTAAATTGAGTCATTAGTGTGTTTTAAATTATAAAATGATATTATTTGTTGGTATATTTGCAGTACATTATGTAGTCTAGGCAAAGAAATCCGTACTAATATTCTATAATGAATATATTTGTTCGTTTGTTAGTTTAAGCGCGCTGATCTCTGATCTTTCTGATCAAATGAATTTGAAACTATAGCTTACAATCAGAGGATTGGTAGTGTAATGCGACTAGTGAAACCGTGGAGCACAGCTAGTACCTAATATTATTAAAAAATCAGCAAAACTACGACAGACCAATCTGTTGAAAGAAGATTATCCAAAATAATACTACGCACCTGTAGCGGTTCTCAAAAGCATTAAAAATTGCATTTCTTTGAAAAAATATTCCTGATTCATAAATTAAGTCCATCAAAACAAAACAAGCTATTTCAATTTCATTCAGTAAATTACTAGGATATTTACGTAAACGTCAACTTATTATGTAGTTACGTTTACCGCCCAAAAGATGGCGTCATGGGAGACTGCGCGCGAAAACCCAGTCACGGGAGCATAAACCACGACTGGTAATCAGAAAGAATAACAGGTTCATATAGAAAATAAGTATAGAGTAGCGAATGGATGCGTTCAATTGTTTTGCGTAAAATGTTGCCATTGTAGATGTAAGAATTTTTTTAAAGACAATTAAAAGTATAAGTTTGATTCATTTTGTTATTTCATTTTGTTTCCTTATGCACATCTACTTCAAGTATGATGATCATCAATTAATATTCTTTTTTATTAATAAAAATCAATAATTGCTGCTTGTTAGTCTCGCTTAAACTCGAGAACGGCTGAACCGATTTGACTAATTTAAGTCTTGAATTTTCGTGGAAATCCAGGGAAGGTTTAAACGGTAAAAGAATATGAAGAAATTGTGAATAGAATACATAATTAAAAACCACAAATATATGTTTCTATTCAAGTATAAAGTTCGCTGGGTTTTAAAAACCCAAGTTTTTTATGATTATCTTTAATTCGTCGCCTTCTTACAATATTTCTTGTTGAAAAAATTATATATTACAAATATTGTATCGACCTCATTATAACATATTTTTTCCCCTGGCAATATCAAGATAGGCGGCCAATTTTTCCCACTTTATTGAAGAAGGAACACTCTGTGATTCAATAAACAACACCAAAATTGAATGAAATGAATGAATGAATAAAAATATCAGAAGTTCAACAACATTAATGGGCGGCCACTTATCACTATTAAGCAATGTCTTCCAAACAACCTTAGAAGAAAGAAATATTAACAATTTGACTTCAAACGTAGCAACAAATATTGACGTTGTCACTTCAAACATGCGTACAATTGTTCGCATTTTCGCAAACAGGCTTGAGAACACAACCAGCGCTTGTTCTCACGGCTGCACTTGATGCAGTGGGTATTGTTTACGTCTAAATCGATGCACGTCAATAGAGGAATTTTTAGTGCGTTTAAGAGTTACGAGGACGGGATAGCGGATGCGATAATTATCGCGTCTTTGGTAAAATAGAAAAATATGTTCTATTTATTTGAAATTGCTCCAATGATCGTTTAGAATAAATAAGTTTGGTTCAAGAATCACCTGACGATCTGAAACAATTTTTTTAATACTAGCAAATAAAAAAAAAATAAATTGTTTATGAAATTAAATGAAATGAATATTCGTGAATACAAATGCAACATTAAATAGACAAACAATAGACAACACATTTCTAATTAGCAATTTCTTCCAAGCAACCCAATGGAAGAAAGGAAGCAACATTAAACAGATAGGGTAGATATTGTACACATTAAAATGCATACATTCATAAATTAGAAATAGAGAGAGAAATAAAAAACAAAGTTACGGAAAAACAACACCGCATAGCAAGCACATTCAATTATTATCCTGTGACAAGTGATTAGCATCTACACTTTAACTACATTATTCCAGATCGATATAAGCTAGGTTATATCAATTTTAAAAAAGAATCCCATACGCTTCATTTTTCGGTTAAGTTTTATAAAATCTATTTTAAATTTTATTTTTTAACAAAACCAAAGCTAAATTGATATAAGTGATATTATCTGAAAAAATATCTTGTAATTCTTTGCTTGCTTTTCCATAAAAAAACTAGAAAGCGTTCGTAACAACGGCACATATACACCGAGCACGCGTCATCTCGTATAAACGGTGAAAGAAAATTACTGAACAGTTGATTTGTACTCGTTATGAAATTATTGCTAATGGCACACTGTGACAGACTGCATCCAATTGAAATGTGCTCTTAATCGTGTTTTTGTTGCTAACTAGCTAACTCCTAATATAATAATAGACCCATCAACGTTTATTTAATTTTACTTATTTTCAGTTGAAAGGCAAACGCCATATTCTCTGATAAACATATAACAACTCCTCCCTTACCCTCTAACCTGTCTTTTTTTTAATTTTGAGCACTCTATAAGTCATTTGGATTTGGGCATATTTGGTGCAGTATTTAATTAGTATTTGTGTCTAATTGGTATGTACAATAAAGAGTTACCGTTTATTAATATGTTCAAAACACTACGCTGACCGTAGACAGCCCAGGGCTCTTTATAATACAATCCTGGATAATTTATGTCTGATGTCCCATAACATATTATGTCTAGGGTCTCTGCACGTGATCAATATCCCTACATAAGCCTTCCAAGGACCAGTACCTATTATGAAGGGAAATAAAATTGTTTATTAAGGTAAAAAACAAATAAAAGGCAACAATACGCGATGATTTTCTTTTAATGTAAACATCCTAAAATGTTAATTGTTATAAAAGCATGCCTTGTAGACGTTTGATACATTACAACCCAAAAACTGTTTCGATGAAATTACAATATTTACGTATTAGAACTAAAATTTCATTTTTTTAAATAATCGTAAATTGATTGGGTTTAAAGTACAAGTGTTATTATTACGATAAATCTTCTGCAGATTAACATGTAGATATCGTATAGCTCATGATATTTCAATATCTATCCTATAATATACAATTTGTTTATTACCTGCGACCCACCCGATCGCACGTACTTGTAAACGTACTATATTATGCATATTTTATACAGATAAACCTTAGTCTAGAATACCTCTTTGTATTAAAAAAAGATAACAAAATCTTGCATAGTATACACGGTGGAAAGTGACTTTGATTTATACTATGTAGTGAAAGTGATAAAAAAAAGATAAAATGTTGTTTTGTTATGTCTGTTTATTGAAGTAGATTTGTTAAATTACACTCGACGACTACGCTTTTTTCATCCAAATATTACATTATTATCTAGTATCAGAGACTAAAATTAAAGTGATAAAGTGGGTTATACCAAAAACAATTAATTTCTAATATTTAAAACTTTACCTAATTTGATGAAAAGCGACTTTCTTTATATTTTATTAATTATAACCTCAAATTCAACAACGGAAGCAAGCGAGGCACTTATCTCCATGGGTCGCCGCGCGCCAACTGTCAACCCGTAATCATACGAACAAACCACATCATATAGAAGTCAAGCTTGTCTGTCTGTATGCACCGCAATTTTTTTACTGAACAACTCGAAATGGTCAAGAAAAAAAATGTTTGCACTCCATTTTTATTTTTTCCTTTTTAGTGCCCTGTGAAGGGTAATCACATCATCTAGTCACAATTCAGTTGATATACACATCACGAAACCTTAACCGCAGAGCTTATTCTGTTGATTTTCGAGGAGTTCCTTGGAATATCTTCCACGTTGCTAATCAGACTTGAACCACACTGACACTTTACTCTTTCGAATGCAAAAAGAATTTTCCAAATCGGTCCATAAACGCCGGAGATATGCGGTAACATATATAAAAAAAGGGGTCGAATTGATAACCTCCTGTTTTTTTTTGAAAGTCGGTTAAAAAAGGAACTTAATCAAATAAAATTACATATACATTTCAATGTTTCATTTGAACATTCAAGTGTGAAGCTTAAATGAGACTTGGCTCGAATGTAGTTTGTTTGAAACATAAAGCTCTTTTCTAGTAAATTTTAGCTCATGTAAATGACGTCATAAGCCTAAACTAGTAGAAGTAAATTAAGACCGTAATCCTGTAAAATTTATGTTACACATTGGAAAGCGCAGTTATCATCATAAAATAGCTACAAATAGTCACATAATTAATTAATCTTTCTAATCCTTAACCCTACGTATAATTAAATAAATGCGTAAATGCGGAGGCTCTTATTTCCTACCAATTTCTTTTCCCTTTCACCAATTCTTTCCAAATAATAAAAATAAAAATATTTTTTTTTGCCAGATAAAAAACTTAAATTTTTAAAAAGAGACTTTAAGGTTTAACGAGACTTCCGAAGATCTGCCCGTCACAACCGTTGATAAAGAAAGAAAAAATAAATAAAAGCAGTTTGATTGTGAGACGTTTTATGAGCAGAGAGCCTTTATAGAATTTTTAAGTTTGTAAAATTATCTGTGATGGATACTTCCAGTGTTAAGATCACAAGCAATAGTGATACCAAGTGAACCGCGTGCTTCTAGCAAAAAAATCGCAATAAAATCCCGATGAATCCATCTGTGACTTCCTTGTAAAAAAGGAGCGAAGCCGCGGGCTGCGGTCGTGTAAAAAGCGGCTTCGCTGACCGGGCAGGCGATCCACTCGGGTGCGTATACTCAATCTAATGAGAGTAAGGTAAAAAGGTAAGGTAATTGGCTCAAGGCACGCGTCGGCCACGCGACCCATTGTATACGAGTATTTGATTTGAAGGGGTTATATACGTAATTATTACTTTGTAAGTTATAGTCGTATTTAATGAATTGTTGAAAATATACCTAATATTTTGATTTACTGAGTTGTATATTTTTATTGTAGTAATATTTCATTATACGTTATTAGTTTAGTAATTCATGATGTTTTCTTTTTTTTTTTGTAAAACAGAATTTTTTTTCAGTCTCGAATGCATTATTTGCATTAATAAATCTTGAATGGAATAAAAATGCGACTCTATCATGAATAATCAACGGAAAAATCTTTTAATGGACCTCTAATCACAGTTTTTACTTGCTGAAACTGCATAATTTCCATGCTTTTTTTTTCTTTTATACAACAGAAGCTAGTGGAGCACGCGGTTCACCTAATGGTAAGTGACTGACCGCAGCCCATGAACATCTACAACATCAAAGTTAGAAGGTGAAAAGATAAGGAGATGATTAATGGTGGGATATAGGGAGAGGAGTAGAACAGAATGCGAAAGGAATGAGTGGGAATTGCAGGCCTCTGAGTCATTGCTAAGATACAAACACATTCTTTTATTAATGTATCTTTGTAATAATTGCATAATAATTAAATAAGTAGGCCTGTAGTATAGAAATTTAATATAAAATACATAGAATTCCTCAAGTTATGTATTTCTACAAGCAGACCTATCCCCAAGCTAGTCATTGATTACATCTACACCGACTATAAACCCGCGTTTTTCAGTACCACTCAATATTGATAATATCTATTAACTGAGAAAAAACGGGAATTCTAAGCGTTTATTACAGTATAAGAAACAGTTGGTACGGCTCTTCGATTAACGTTCTGACTTTCTGAGCGGTTATTGTCCGCCATTACAGATTGATATAGTGTTACTTTGTACTTCTGAAGTTTTATATCAGAACAAATAACCCGTAGATATATTTGTTCTTAATATTAATGGATTCGTAAACAGCGTCCTTAAATCGTTTTTTTTTAATTTGTATAGGAGTGTGATAATTTCAGATTTCATCTGCATATTTATTATTATGTAAACGTAACAGAATCAAATAAACAAGTCATATTTAACAACTGACTAGAAATTAGAAATAAAGATCATTCATAAGAATTGACATGTATTTCACACTCGTATTCAGTAAGTAAAGCAGCTAAACTGTGTGAAATAAGACATTTCTCAATGCGTTCCATACGGCCAAGCCTTTCAATTCAAAAACACCCCATAATCGACACTTGCCTATTAAAGCTGTGTGATTGGCTGGATATGTTGTTCACTCCGCTTGTATTTGACAAGCGAAACATAAATTGTGTGTATTTTGTTAAAAAATTATTCTATTTTTGTGTTTTTTATAACTTTTGCATACTGTGCAAAATCATAGTATCGTTTATGAACACGGGTGTTATTTATTATATTATAACTGTCACAAAAATGGAACGAAAATACAAATCCTCAATTTTATTCATTGCTACAAATTATCTCAGATCTTCCGTGGAAAAGGAAATTCAACCTGCCTAACCTCAAAATTTATTTTTATATACAAAGTACAAGAACTCTACAACCCAAAACTAAAAAAATACCATCATAAATAATGTATGCTTGCAAGTAAAGTGCAAAGGTGAGTTCCGCTAAACAAACACGTATTTTTTGTTCCGTGACCGGCGCGTGCGCATCTTGCTTTTATGATAAATGCCTTACGCTTTTTATTGTTCACGCGCATATGAAGTTTTTATTATGATAATTTATTATGTGCGGTAATTAAAAGCTAGATACCGTTCTGTCCTTAATTGTATGGGGTTATTAGAGGTAGTTGAAAAATATACGTGTGGTTTTTTAATGATTACCATATTACATAAAGTTTTTGTTCTAGGAGCTAAACATAGAAGATGAGTAAAAGTTTACATATATTAAAAAAACGGTCCAGTTATGGGTTTATGAACTTTGAAAATTAGATTGTTACAGTTGGTCGGTATGTTTCGCGAAATTCTAGCAACCTACTAATATAAAAAGAATTCTTAAATATGTTTCGTTTTATTCCGTCATAAAGGCTCATTGTCTTATGATTGTTAAAATCTTTACTTTACCAATCAACTCATCCTCCATTTTGTTTCACAAAGCTGTTAATACGGAATAATAACAAATAAATTCAGTGAATGTAAAGGTTAGCGCGCATCGCTCATAAAGCATGCATTCAATTACTGGGGCACCCTTCATAGCCGGTAATTGGTAGACGCTTCAACACTTCATAATAGGGTAACCACAGTTTTGGTAGTAAGAGGATATTTTCTTTACTACGATTCACCAAACCTTTTGAAATTAGTGATAGTAACAGTACTATCACAAAATATATACGTACAGAAGCCAATCTAGGGTACCTCACTTTTTATACCTACACACATGCTAAGGGACCATCCATTATATCACGTGAAGTTTTTCGACATATTTAATCATTATATTTGTATCATATAGAACAGCGCAACTTATGTTTACTCATTGTAAAATGTATATAATAATTTGTTGGTAATATCTTAAGTAGGTCTGTAGTGCGTTTTTCTACGTTAAGTTTTCAGTCATCAACCCTTTAAAAACACATTCTTTGGAGCTAAAACAATCAATAGTCAACAATTATGATCAGCCTGCAACACATTGCTTATAGCTAAAACAATCAAGACATTTATGCCCGTTCTTTCCAAATTATAATCACCCGCACCTCTCGGCTATAATGATATTTATGTCCGTTCTTCCCAAATTATAATCACCCGCACCTCTCGGCTATAATGATATTTATGTCCGTTCTTCCCAAATTATAATCACCCGCACCTCTCGGCTATAATGATATTTATGTCCGTTCATCCCAAATTATAATCACCCGCACCTCTCGGCTATAATGATATTTATGTCCGTTCTTCCCAAATTATAATCGCCCGCACCTCTCGGCTATAATGACCAGCGGTCAACAATTGTATTCAGCCTGCAACACATTACTTAAAGCTAAAAAAACGTGATATTTATCCCCATTCTCCCCAAACCATAGTCACCCGCACCTCTCCGCTATAATGACCAGCGGTCAACAATTGCGATCGGCCTGCAACAGCACAAGTAAATCAACCAGATACCGCGCAATGATTTACAACTCTTCCTTATTTGTTTGAATACCTCTAGAATCTGTTTTTCTTAGAACAATGCTTGGTTGAGAGTTAAATACGTGCTAGTCTAGATTTTTATCTTTCGCTGAGATGAGCTTTGCATTTGTATGGAGATAACACGTCACCTATGTAAGAGTATGTATACGTAGTGATTTAGAGGGTTAGAAATATGTTTTTGGTTTTGGACTATGTACCAAATGATATCTGAATGAAAAATAATTGTACAAACTTAATTATAATATCAGTAGCTTAGTTTGTTTCTAGGAATTATATGTAAATTACAAACGCACGATTTTGTAATTTTATACATGATATTAAATATTTTTGATTCATAAAATTTATCCTCTATCTAATATAATAAAAAATCATATATCTTAAAACATAAATCAACGGGAACTTCCATTCAAAAAGCTTAATGCTTACACATCTACATAATGACTACAGATCTAAACCGCATTATTCCTTATCCTTGCCAATACAAAATAGATCATCCAATTAATTTCACACAAACACATCAGATTTGATACACATTCACTAGGTGTTACAAGGAGCTACAAGACACCGGACGCGGCAGGTGCTAGAGGGTTCAGCCGGGTTCACTCCCCCCTTTTCCCCTCCTCCCCCCACTCCCAGCATCCGTGCAAACCAGTTCCTCTAATAATATAATGTAGAAATGAAAGATTAATGAGAGCAACTCGTGCACGCCTTTTTCACTCGTTAGGGATGTGCGCATATCGATAGATTTCAATTAATAGATAGTAGGGTTTTTTTAAATTAATATTATAGTGTTGGAAGCATTTTGTAATTTCATGTTTTGACAAGTTCTGTATGTCATCGTTCTATGCAATGATGGTGATTAAGATTCATTGGAAGAAGATTCATTTGAAAACAGCAAAACACAATTTTTTTTCTTATATAAACAAGAAATTCCATATACTTGTAAAAAAAATATCAATGTAATGTTAAAATGTTAATTATAAAATCATGGATACTTGTAGATTCATTTCCATTTTGCACAAATATCTTCGTTTTACTTTTGATCACTTTGTATTTTATCCACAGACACGTAACGGGGCAATAAAAATGTATCATTAAAAAAGTATGTAAAATGTAAGATGACATCCTAATGTTTAACTAGAAATAACTAACAAATTGCTTGTAACACAACACTATTATCGATAAGACAACACTATAATCTCAGCCGTGGCCGGCAATGAAGTCCGCTCACTTAAAATATTAGCGGCGCGCCCACGGTAGCTGTCACCTGTACCAAACTGAAAAACGGGATGTAAGATGACATCCCGATGTTTAACCCGAAATAACTAACAAATTGCTTGTAACAACACTATTATCGATAAGACAGCACTATAATCTCAGCCTCGTGGCCGGCAATGAAGTCCGCTCACTTAAAATATTAGCCGCGCGCCCACGGTAGCTGTCACCTGCACCCGACTGTGACACCCGCGATGCTAGATGACATTCTAGATTTTGTCATTGTCATAAATCATGAGTTTTAAGTAAATATTATTGTTTTTTCCATAATCAACTCAAGCGTGGTTTTTTCTCAGCATTAAGTGCGTTCAGAAGTCTTGACAAGGACAAGCATTCTGACATTCCACCTGACACCTGACATTGGCAGAATCCATCTTTGATAGGAAGCCATTAAACTAAAAGAAGAAGACGAAGAAGAACACAAAATATTATTGTTATAAATTTTAGTAACATAAACTCTACAAACGAGTCACTTTAAATATCTTTAATTATTTTTCGATGGAAATGTACAAAAAGATCCTAAAGGTCTAAAAAAAACCCATTGAAGTGTAGTAAAAATCGCATTAGTCAAATATTTTGAGCCACATATCTCGACATCTCGTAAGAAAAAATTACTTATTTAATTTCACTTATACAGTGAAAACACACACAAATAACGATCATTAGAGTCTATATTTTTCTTAAGAAGACAATTTAAGAAAATAGTTTTTCTTCGTAACCCATTAATATCTCACAACAAGGTTCGAAATGCGTATCAACATTTTCTTGCTTTGAAAATTCAATACAAAAAGGATCCAAGCATTCGATTTATCTAATGCTTCTTTATTAATTTTCAATAACTGTCAACGTGAAGAATTACGTTCAATTAACGTCCCTTATTTATTGTGAGGAGAAAAAGATCCATTAATTAATGGTTGGAACGGAATAAAAAAGGTGGTCGTACCACGCTCCCATTCACCTACAAATATGACCTGCTCTCTAAGATTTCTGATAGCAATTTTCTACACACACTACAGACTTATTTTAAACTAGCTGTTGCGCTTGGCTTCACTCTTGTAGTATATAACCTATAGCCATCTTTAGTTAATGCTCTATCTAACTAGATTTTTCCAAAACGAACCAGTAATCTGAGTTTTAAGATGAGCGCTTTGAAATAAACTCAGCTTGATATTATTACTATAGATTATTTTAAGTCTTTTAACAACAATGTTAACTTGGGAAGTGTTGAATTGTAAACATAACAATTTAACTCATAAATTAATAAATCATAACGAATTTCACTGCATCATAAAAATGATGTATAGTTAATAATTATGTTGTATCAAACCAGCTGTTTTAAAAATGTATTTAATTACATGTAATAATAGTGGTATTTTCCATTTTCTTACAATGGTAAGATCTATAAAGAATTAAAACTACAGTAATGTCTACAAGATTCATATTTTATACGTGATATTTATTATTTATTACTTCTTCTTCCTGGTAATAATAAGTCATAGTTCATTACACAGAGTCAATATTAATGTAGGGTTGCCTACTTGCCTGGTAGAGAACACTATTAGTGATGAGACCGCCCTTTGTACAATAAAGTTTATTTCATTCATTCATTCATTCAATATTCTAACTTAATGGATAGCAAACCTTTTCTATTGATGAAAAAAATTCAGTCGTTCTAAATGTGGTAGTATTTATATTCGCCTTATGTACTGTGTGTACCAACATTCTAGTTCTTAATTATGTAATTTTAATACAAAAATTAATAGAAATAATAACCAGTAGTGTGCGATGTACCTGTGGACAAAAAGCAAACCGATGCACCGCATTATATGTAAGAATGTTGCAGGCATAGACAAGTTCTGCTTATCCATAAACGACCCTGCTTTCTTTAATTAAATGATTTTATTGATTTATTGAAGTCGCTCAATTAACGACATTACGTCTAGGGCTGTAATTGCGAGTGTGTTAACATGATTTGTTTGTACGATGTTTTTATTACTATGTGATTTGTGTATGTATGTGTGTGTATGTCAGAAATCAGAATATACAAATGTTTTTACATTACTCTCTTACAGTACAACATACAGAGAGTTACGTCTTTGACGACGGCGCTTGTGAAGACATTTTGGAAAGTGCCAAAGTTCGTCATTATTAGATCAAAGATCAGTTATCGTTTTAAAAAAATCTTTAGTAATTCTATATTAGAAAATTATAATTAATTAAGAATTTTATACTTCTACATGTAAAAGTTTAAATAAAAACAAAATAATATCGCCTCACGTCGAACTGACCAGTAAACGATCGAACATTTAAAATGCATGTTTTAAGTTAAAATATACAATTATTTTCCATACCAACTATTGTAATAAACTTCCTGTAATAAATAATATGCAATGATGAAATCTTTTCATATTTGGGTCCTAATTTCTATAAAAAAACACACTCCATAGCTTCCAACCTTCGTAATTGCTCGCAAGTTAAGCTTGTAAACAGCGAACAAGCTAGATCAGACAGTGTCGGTAACAAAGCTCTATTGTCTGATAGCATTTCACCCGTTATCAAGATGTAGGCAGATAGCTAATTGTGCACTGGTCACGCTTTCGGACCTCGGATCCGCGAACTATCTCGTGTGTTATACTCATTTTTATATGCTACGGATGTTTTAGAAGATAGATGTGACATATTGCGATTTATTAACCGACTTTCAAAAATTCGGCCGTATTTTTTATTACCGCATATCTCCGGCGTTTATGGAACGATATGGGAAATTCTTTTTGCATTCGAAAGAGTAGAGTAGTCCCATATAAATTTGGTTCCAGTCTGATCAACCATAATCTTTGCGGTTAAGGTTTAATTTATTTATTTATTTATTTATTTATTTATATATTGGTTTACCAGTAATTGTTACACTGAAGTAAAACACATGAATACAGAATTAATCTTAGAACTAAGCGTACAATTTAAGGTAGGTAAACACCGCATGCATACTAAAAATTATTATAACAATGTAAACTATGATTAAAGTTGTTGTACTGAAAGACTTAAATTAAAGTTACTGTAATGACATTCAAAATTTTAAATATTTGTGTTCAACAATGGGTCAGCCTAGTTGATAAACCAGAAACTTAAGTTTATTAACAGTAAGAAAAAACATGTCGAGGTCTTTGGCATGATCGTTAAAAAGTCTACAGAGTCTGGGTATCGGAGAGTTAGAACCAAGGACAGTCTTACGTACTGGAGGTGATAGGAGATTAACAAACTAAAGCTTCAAAAACCTTCGCAAGCGTTGACAGAATTGCGATTGGCCTGTAATTACACACAATATCTTTTGAATTGGATTTATGAATGGGGACAACCTTTGCTAGTTTCCACTTTTCGGGAAATTTTCCGGTACTAAGTGAAAAATTAAATATTAACTGTAGAGGAATGGCTATTTGATCAGCACATTTATTGAGAAAAATAGGGGGTATATTATCGGATCCTGAGCCCTTTGATATATCTAGTTTTTTAAGAGTAGCAACGATATCCTTTTTGTCAATATTTAAAACAGAGAAACAATCAGAGTTATTTTTTATATTTTTTAAGCTAGTGGATGAAATAATTGGGTTTAACGGTTTATTATGTGGACAGTATACTGAGTGAAAATACGAACCAAACAAATTACAAATATCAACTCCAGTTGTAGCTATAGTCTCGCCGATTGACATTGATTTTGGATAGGCACTGGCGCCATTGCGTTTAGCCTTTATATATGTCCAAAAAAACTTAGGTTGTTCCTTAATTTTCTGTTCTATATGGGAAATATATGATTTATAACATTGTTTGGATAACTTATCACAACGCTTACTCCACATGCGAAGAGCTATTTTATCCATAGGGTTTCGATAGAGATTAAATTTTTTAATGTACTTGTTTTTCTCTCGAATACATCTTTCAAGTTTTTTATTAAACCATGGTGGCTTGTTGCGATTTTTATTTGTATTTCTAGGAACAAGCGTTGAAATTAAACTATTAATACGATCATAAAATATATCAAGCATTGAATTGGGATCACTAAGATCATTAAATACTTCGCACCAGTTAACTAATCCAAGTTCCCTGTTAATATTAATATAATCTGCTTTACCAAAATTAAATCTAACCGTTTTATTGGGTTCCAAGTTTCTTTCCAAACTCAAATTCAGTAAAATGTTCAGTGGAGGATGGTGAGGGTCAATTTTACACAAACAATCCGTAGCTTCAGTTACATCACAGCAAAGTAAATCGACAAAAATCAAATCAAGCAATTTATTGTTAGTATTATAGACATAATTATTCTGCTTTAAATTATTCATATGCGTAAAATCTACGAAATCTTGGTACAATTTAGGAAAAGTTTTAGTTTATGATGTATATATCAATTGCATTGTAACTAGATGATGTGATTACCCTTCACGGGACACTAAAAAGGAAAAATAACTTTTTGCCAAAAATAGAACCGACTTCCTCACTCTAAAAAGTAGAAAATTACTTTTATTTTTGTTGAAATCTATACAAACTCGGTGCCAAATTTTATTAAATTGAAAATAGATATATGTTATTATTAGTTGAATTTAAAATTATAATAATTTTACGTTGAGATTATCTGCTGTTTATTTCTATTTTACCGACTACTATGTTGATCGTTATAGAAATGTACTGTGATTCTACAAAACTGGGCAATAGCTGAGCATAAACAGCTAGTCATATGACTATTTCCAAACTGAGGGTAGCCGGGTAGTGACGTCAATAAGACGTTCGAGCAACAACTGTTACTAATGAATGCAGATATATTTTATATTGAACTTTGACAATTGACAAGTGACATTTGAAAGTAAAGATAACAAACTAAACTTGTTGCAACATGAAATACTATTACTTCTACGGTAAAATATCATAAATAATACATTTATTAATTGAAACATTAAAATAAGTATAAAGAAATTTTACTAACACTACTTTAAGTCTCCTTATGTCATATGTATGTCGTAAAATTTTCATATATTGAGAATATTCCCCAAGAGTTATAAAATCGCAAAATAAAAGACTATTTCAAAAAATATAATAGACGAGTGAATCCATGCAGAATAACCCAAAGCGTGTAACAACCGTTTGATATGCAAATAAATTCTCTATACAATATGTGTTACACTAATAGCGCTAATCCCTCCAAATGTTCTAGAAAGTTTATTCCACGGGCGAGCAATAAATATTACTAAGCGTTAAACCGAACGCCTTACCAAATATGGTTAATTGTGCTCTGGTGTAAGCAGTCACGCTTCTTGTAGCAAAGTGCTTCTATTTCACTCTGACCTTCCTAATTGTGACGTATATTATGTGTTTTTTTAACGTTTTATCCTTTTAACAATTTCTAAATTTAAAACTTTATTTATCTAACTTTACTTAATAATCAAATACGGTTAATTGTGATCCGGTGTAAGCAGTCACGCTTTTTGTACCAAAGTGCTTCTATTTCACTCTGAATTTCCTTACTTTAATAGCGACGTAAAATGTTTGGTATTTTGTATCCTCTTTTTGACATGTTCTAAAGTAAAACTTCACCTAACGTAATCTTACCAAATAACCAAATATTATGGTTAATTGTGGCCCGGTGTAAGCAATCACGGTTCCTAATTGCAACGTATAATGCGTGTATTTTTATAATTTTTATTCTCCGTTATCATCCTCCTAATTGCGACGCAAATTAACCGTATAGCATCACTAAATACTCTGCAATATCTTCCTACTTCCTAGTAATAAAACGTTACTTAATATGCACCATTTCAATAATTGTTATCTTCTTATAAAAATTATCAGAGCGCTTTTTATATTGATCCAATCTGATTCGCTTTTATTATATCATAAAATTACAAAATCATTTGTAGCACTAATGAATTTAATTACAAGGATTTCATTACAAAGTGATTGAGCTTAATAACACTTGTTTATGTGTTGTAATTTTGAAGTAAATCATTGTTTAAGAACAACTGAAGAGTGTTGTTATGAAATATTGTGTATATGTTAGATTGTTATTATGAATAAAGATTTCCTTTCCATCATTCGTCGAATTTTATTTTTATTACCCTTGTGTTATTAACCTCAAAAAGTGAAGCAGGAGTAAACTTTATTATCATAGTATCTAATAGTTGATTAAATATCTGTATAGACAGTATACTGATTAATTATATTATTATTCCATTACATAAAAGTAATAGATTCAAATAATCTGAAATACCCTATTTATTTATCGAAGTAGTAACCGCAATAGATAAAATCTACAGAAATAGTTTAAAAAGCTACACCAGGCAGACCTAGATCCGAATCGACTATTATTCATTATATACAGTTGACCCTTTCGTGCCCTATATACTACGAATAAAGCGAGATTTACATACGCCAGATAAGACAGTAAATCTTAAATTAAAATCTCGGGGACTAAAGTTCAAGTACCGTTTGCGTAACTAGGGAGTAAACTTAATTTATAGCCAAGTATTTTAAAGATAAATTTTACATTTACATTGTTGTTTAGTTCAATTTAACAAAAGATAACTGTTTCTTTTTTCTTGTCGGAAAAAGGCATGTTCGAACTTTATTTTAACAGTAACCTAATTACTTCGCAAAGGCATTTAAATGATCTGTTATCTATGGTATGAGGATTAACACCTCCATTGTCATTTCAACCCTGAAATGTCAAAATTCCCGCCATGTTTGACAGGCTTCATGACATATATGTCAATGAAATTGTCATATGTAAATGAAATTAATTCAATTACAAATTTGAAAAAGCGTTTAACTTGATGATAGGATTTTTTTTAACTAAAAAGCAACACTAATTATCTGCGTAAAGTATTGTAGTTACTGTTGGTTCGTAAGTCGTAACGTTTGTTTATTCATCCCATTTAGGTTCAATCAATGAAATAGTTTTAATCATGTATACATTCTTCGTCACATAAATGTGGAGTATATAATTAAAGATGTAGGTACGGTAGGTAGGTAGGTATATAAGCATAATATATTTAATGGTCATAGGACTAAAGTAGTGCTCTCATTGTTTTTTTGTACCATGTTTGTCACATTAAACTCCGCTTAATTTAATTGCACTAAAAATGTAATGAATGAAGTAAATTCAAGTTGACTCCGAATGTCGCTTGGAGAGCGAGGTGAGTGGAAAGGGGCAAAATATATCGATCATTATAAATTTCCACTCGGTGGCTAACGGCGGCGGCGCACGCGACCTGCGCTCAAAGAATAATATAACAGACCTTTTAAAAAACATATTCTCTCTAATATTGTTTTTGTAACATATAAATGCAGCTTCGACAAACATTATGTAAGCTTCTTTGTAAACAGCCCAACTATGTACTGTCTTAGTGCCCACTGTGATCCCCTCGTAACTTTTTACATGATTGAGTACCAAACAATGAAAGGAGAATGTTTCTGACCATAATTAATTTTCGTTTAGGCATTAAAGGTTTAATTTTACGTCTCATAGATGTGTCGAGCCTTATTTTATCGTAGTTTAAAGTTTTCAGTTGCATCTCTCGGTAACTCTATTTTCAAAAAAAAAAAAGCTCATCTGGCAAGTTTGCTAAGCTAAAAATTAATTAAATGTTATCGCGAAGATTACGTCATAATTCGGATGTTATAGTCATAAGGCGTTTTGTTTTATGGAATTATAAGTTATTAGTTAATAAAAAATGTTTTCAAAAATTATACCACATCTACACCACTTGCATAATCTATGCTGACCGCGCAGATCATTCCGTGTTCCGCGCGCCATCTATAGATCACTGCGCTTGCCTTGTTCGCTCACACTCAATAGATATTAACCTCAAACACTTACCATTCTAAACAAAACCTTATCTTCATACAGTAAGACTTATTTTACCATAACACTGACGAGAAAAGAACTTTTTTCTTCATGGTTCATGTAGAAGTTGTTACGAATCTATTAAACTAACCTTTCGATCTGGAAGTTCTTGACAATTGAGCAATTTTTATAATAGAAGCAATGTCGTTTTCAGTAACCGTTATCTATATTTATTAGCCAATATTATATAATATAGCCAGGAAAGTAAGTCATTGTTCTTTAACCACTACTCTAATTCGAATTTAGTCTAAATAGCTTTATGAGAAACGCTATCATCTTTATTTTAGCTGATCATTAGTATATTATATTACTCTTATTAATTTAGATATTAAACAAATAACTAACTCGGCCAGACAAATAAAAAAATATTTAATTCGTATTGTATAAAAATCTCTACAAATACACAAAAAGACAAAACCTCTTTTCGATATGTGCATTAAACGTATATAAATTGCACGCACTGATTAAACGCCGGTCTTCCATTCAGACAATTTATTAAATCATTACTTAAATAATCGCCGCAACCGCTAATTGAGATAGGTCAGCTTTATGCGCTTGCTTTATACTAAATTACAATTAGGTGTAATGTAAATTCATACTTAAATGTCATGTATAAAGCGTCTCTGTAATACAATAAAATTTTTCGTCTTGTTTCAGTTTGAAATGGATTTCGTTTTATTTATTACTTTTAACAAACTTGATTACATTTAATTTATAAAAGATTTTAAAGTTTAAATTAAAGTTACAATACTGATTAATAATTTCGAAAAAGCTTTTCAAATGAAAAGATTTGGCTGTATGGACTAAACTCCTTAGTCTTGAACGAATAATGGAATGTAATTTCAAATTTGAATTTAAATATGCGTCCATAATTTCAATGGCGGTAATTTCTGACGCGTCTTTTTAATTTTAAATATGAAATATTAAAAAATATAACATTTATAGGTATACCTTAATTGAAAAAATAAACTCGAAGAGTAAGGATAGAATACTTTAAAAAGAAAGCATCACTTTCTAGGCTAGGAAGGTTAGTAACACATTTACACATTACAATATTATCTCCTAATAAATCTTGACAATAATAAAAAACTAAAATAGTATTAAATTCTAAGTCATAAAATTATTTTAAAGTTTATATTAAAAAGAATTCATTTTAATTTAAGTATTTTTATACAAATTAATTTTAAATAAGTTTGAACGAAATAATTTTCTATTTTTATTAGTGGTAGATATAAAAAACATTAAATTGCTTTTATTCGGATTAATACCGTATAAAATAACTATTTAAAAAAAATAGCTCGAAACAAAGGTGAAAATCGATTTTTCAATTGAACAACACGCCAGTAATTAAAGGATAGAAATGTTTAAAACAATTAAGGCGAAGTCCTAGCTTCCAGCGAAAATTGCCCCTGTAAAACACGCGCCGCCCATTAACCTCTGATGACCGTTAACACCTCAGCGTTTATTTACTTAATCCTAGCGGCCATTTTCACGTAATTAAAGAGTAGTTAAATGCATTAATAAGACTGAACAAGTTCGTAGTGGGGCGAGATTTAAATAAACTAATGAAGTTAGATTGATACATTTACTGAAAATATCGATGATTGCAATTTTTACTGAAATACGAAATATATAGCGAGATAAATAGTACATTGAAGTTTTCATGTGCATTACTATACTTTCCATTGCTTACTTTCAATAATTTTTAGCATTGTGCCACCACTGCATTCATTCCGCGAAACTTATATCAAAACTATATCTAGTTCGTTTGTTAAAATGGTGGTGACACACATTCTAACCTGTCGTCACATGGGGGAGAATATATTATATACAAAGGATTACAACAGTTAAGGCGAAGTCCCGGCTTCCCGTGACAATTGCCCCTGTAAAACACGCACTGCCCATTACCCTCTCATGACCGTTAAAACCTGAACGTTTATTTGCTTAATGCTAGCGGCCATTTTCACGTAATTAAAGAACAGTTAAATGCATTAATAAGAATGTATGTTGGTGCTGTGCAAGGTAGGCAATAGGGGAATTTGAATAAAGTAATGAATAGATCGTATAGGTTTGTAGAAAGCAATTCACATTGTTGAGTCCGGTTCGTTTGTTATTTGTAATGTATGAAATGTTACCGAGACCAATGATATTCTAAACATATATCTTGCATTTGGGTAATTTTCGTATTTATTGGAAGATATGTTTGCATTGAAATAAATTCATATATTGTAGTCAAATAGGAGAAAAATCCATTCGATATTGTATCTATGATAATAAAATCTCTATCTTCGAAAATTAAAAGTAATACGGAAGTTGAAAGCCCAATCTTCTCCGTGTTTTTTTCTAGATAAAGCATACTTACTAAATAAAAATCTACTAATAAACTGATTTTTTCAAAACTTCTTTTCGCGTTTTGAGATCAGATCATACATACATAATATTGAGCATATTTTTGGTAGTATGTATTTTATACAGTTTTAAATATCATATTTATATCATTATATTTCTATGGGAGTACCTATAAAAACGGTATACCATACCATAAAACATAACAATACAGGAACATAATGTTAATTAATGGAAGAAAAACATGAATGCTTACTTTGATTATAATTATACATCATTGGACCAAGTGTAACAAACTAGACAATTAAAATGATTAAACATTTTAAACGTAAATTACCGTTCTTATACCGTTTCTTGTAATCGTTTTCTGGATAATTGGCGCAACTTCACACAAAAGAAAGTTCTTTGGTTTACGACAATGACAATTACAATTAATTTGAAAAATAACATGCAATTGTAAATGTTACAAGGTATGCCAAATCGGTTGAAAGTTTATCTCAGTAAAGCTTGTTTACACTAGTTTTTGATTTGCTTAAAAATATCCGCCAAAATAGCACATCTACAAATTAAATCGTACCTTGTATACAAAGGAAGCAATATCATAATTCGCCAAAACATTTCGGTTGAAATTCGCGAATATGTTAAGGTAATCAAAATGAATATTTGCTTTTCACTTTTATCGCAAATAAATCTCTAGAAAGATCTACCATACTTAGTAGAGTAAAACAAAATCTATTTCAATAGCTAACCACAATGCGTAGTAATCAGTACACCTTGTCCGTTCTAATAGGCAATCAGAACAGTAAGCGATGAATGGGTAACGTTATTACACCTGTACGAATTGAAATAATTACGCAGATGTAATCCAACACGTCGTAAATCTCCCATTCTAATAGAAACCGGGGAGTCGAGACCGCAGCGGAAACCGAGTCACAACCTTTGCGCCGATCTTATCGGAGTACGCGTATACACACGAGCTGCGCGATTTTTGTGTCCTATCGTTAATATCAGGCAAATTCATTATTACGATACCTAATTAAAAAATTGCCTTCATTTAAACCATTAATATGTACATTTTACTTATAACAATTCCCGATTTTTTATGTCAGCTTGAAATTCCGACAGAGGGTAATTCTTCTGCATAACATCTTCAGCAATAATTTGCAAGAATTGCATATTTGCATCGTGTTCTACTACGTTCACAACATGTCAACTGTGGAACAACATAACTTGTAACCAATTATTTTATGTCAAAATAAACTTTTTTACTTTTACTTTACTTTTAAATCCCCTCGGAAAGGGACCCCCTTCTTTCAAACCGGCAAGTACCTGCGACTCTTTGACATTGTAGATGTTCATGAGCTGCGGGTATTTACTTAACATCTGGTGAATCGCATGCTTCGCTTGCTGCTTGTCGTTGCATAAAAAGACCAATTAAAAAATACTTGATGTTTCTCGTAATTTCTAAGTTTCATTTCGTAGCAGACGTATGATTTCATACTTTTAGGCCCGGTTCCTAAAACGGAACGTCATAGTATAACAGATATTAATCCTTTTTACAAGCGGTTATTTTCATAGCAACCAAGCTTTAATCGCTGTTCAATGTTTAATCGCTTCCGCTACATTCTACAACATAACCTTAATGTAAATCGCTTAGTGGATTTATAAGAGTAATTACCTGCGAGACAAAAGGCACGCGTCGGGTGCGCCCGCGCAATTAGATTCGCTCCCAATGGATCTGATCTACGAACAATGCTGATGGTATCGTTGCTTTGGATTCGTAAACTTTTGTGTACCGTGATCTTAGCGACAGAGTAATTGCATGTTTGCTTGGATTTAAATTTTGTTTTTGCAATTGATTAGAGGCTTCTTTGTTTGGTCTGCCGAAAAAAGCAAGGAGTTGCTATGCTACATAGAAGGTATAAGAATGCTACTTTATAAGAACCATGATTTTGGCAAAAGACAAAAAAGACGAACGACACTGCTTCAGTTATTATTTCGTAGGCATAACAATTACTTATATAATTTTTATGTATATTTGTATTGTTCAAACTCGTTTCTTATATTCATAACTTACCCTTAAATAAATTAAACATGCATATCATCGTATATTTCCTTCGAAATATTGCAAAAACTTACCTTTACTCATATTGTGGTACCGCAGCTGGTCTATGATGCTGGTGAGCCTGTTCTCCCGCTGACTGCTCCTTTCTTCTTCCTCCTCCTTCACTGACACTTCGCACTTTATCTTCTCACTCACTTTTCCACTTTCCACTGATTGCTCTTTGCACTTTTGTATTACAGTATCTGACATTTTGTCCAGAGTAACTGCACTTTAAATCTATTGTAATTTTTTTAAAGTATATACAAATCTTTAAAATAAAAATTAATTGTGGTGCTTTACTATAATTAGACTTATTATAATGCTTAAACTATTTCTTAAAATGTTTTATGTCATGGCAGCCATTGGCAAAAAAGTGAAATTTTATACCAGGCATTTGAAGTTATTTCTAAAGGTTGAATATTATTTTGAAAGGTTCATATAAAGTCGACGTATTATTGTGCTAACGAAAGCTACTACTTAACTACAGCGGAACCGCATGCTTCGCATGCTTCTGTAGCAAAATAAAAACATTGCCAAAAAATTGAAATTTTCTTCAAGGTTCAGGTCGAACATTATTCTGAAAGGCTTTCTATTGTCGAATTTTTAGGGAAAAAAAATTATAACTAGATTTATATGAGGGAAGTATAGTCTTAAGTCTATCTATACTCTATCTTAAGACAAGTATTATTTATGTGTAAATTGTCATGAAACACAAGATATTACAAAATATATAATGGCGAGTCAAATCGTTATCAGGCTAGTAGTTCAGGAAATATATCCACACTAGACAGCTAGATAATAATAGGTATGTTTCAAAGTACCTGATTACAAGTACATAAATAATCGGAGATAAAAGATATTGTGGCCGTGGCTGTGACCTCTATGGTTATTTTCATAAATACGAATCGTTTTATTCAGGTGAGTATTGTTAGTAACATTTGTTTACAGTAACAGAAATGTCAATGTCATGATAGTATAAAACAGTGGTGCCATCTATATAATTGATTATTGAGTATTATATTGTATTTAGTCTTGAATGTTTAAGGTATTAAATGCATTAGTTAACTTCGTGTAATATTTAATATTGTTATTAATTATTGTAAATTGACGTGAAGTAGTTGTTTATGAAATTGTCATTTACCCTCTCTTAAATGGTGTGTCATTGACTATTATAAAATAGGTTGTAAGTGTTGTATTCCTCTCAGACTGTTACGAAACATTGGATAATAAACATGTACGTGCAAGTGATGTGTATCATTGGAAACAATTCCCAACAGTATATTTCATATATTTTACGAAAACAACAGGAGGTTAGGCCCTGTACCTATACGGTTTTAATCAACCAATCGGAACTATGTAATTTTATTATAGATACGCTTAAGACTTACGCCGAGTAGGATATTGAACTGTACGTAAGTAAAGCGACTCGTTTTATTTTTATACGAATTAGCAGTAGAAAATTGCAGTATTGTTTCATATAGGTATATTTATATTTAAACCAAAAAAATGTTTGTTTACAGGCACTAATATTCACAAGAAAGGCCTAAGCGTGACTAAATACACGCGTGAAACCGTCCGGGGCGCAGCTAGTAAATATATCAAATTAAATTAATTTGAATGAAATTCTGAGAGTCTAGGTAGGAAGAAAATTCAATGATTTGTTCATAGTAATTTTTTACCATAAATTCTGGCCTGAGTTTCTACCTAATCGAAAACGACTTTAGAAATTTTTCTAATGTATTTTTTAGATGAAATTATTTCCATAGATCTCAACTTTACAATAGGGACACTTTTTCGACGCTTGATTTCGTTTTGTTCTGTATGAAGATTTTTTTATGTTTTTACTCTCTATGTTCTTTTGATCATTTTATCTAGCTTAACATTTTGTGAAAGAGAAAATCTCTCGATGAACATTTAATAGACTGAATTTTTTATAGATGAAAAAAAAACTGAAGAAGGTTTGTTGTTAGAATTATATTAATATTTTACGAGAATACCACATAAAAATGTACTACGCTACAGGGAGCCAATAAGTAAAAATATTCAGTACAATACAATGAAACACATCTAGACTGATGATATCATTTGAAATATAACTTTATAATCGCAATTCGTCATCTACGACAAGAACAAAGTCGAATATTGAAGCAGAACAAGATTATGCTTTTAATTCGACAATTTTTATTTCATTTTTGACTGAGTACTATGATGTACATATATACGCCTTCCATTCAATAATAGTTTTATTTATTATCCTAACAGTTTAAGGAGAAACTAAATAACATACTATTTTAATTATTTCTATTGGTTTAACACAAATATATTCATTACTAGTTGGAATAATAACCGTCAAAAGAGTTTGAATCATAATGCCTGTAACATGATTGAAACTAATAAAAGTAAGCTATGTCTATAAAACGGCTGTTTCATTTTCAATTAGATTAATCACTCGAGGCAATACATTTTCATATTTAAATTAATTAGTTAATTAATTAAGCTCTTCTGGTTAGAAAGTTTAGATAAATGATTTTAAAATGACTGTAATAATTTATAATCTTAATAAACGTAGGTATACAGTGTACACCTTCCTATTACTTTACAATTGCTACAATGCAGGTATAACTACAACCACTTGCAATAAGAACGACGACAAACGAACGCTTTATCACCAAGCTATGAACCAAAATGAACTATGAGCAATACCTTATCACTGATCCCACAGACCCAAACAAATATATTTCGGTTAACACTTTGAATAATTACAAAACACAGACACAAAATTACAAAAATTTAGAAAGAGACGTGTTAAAGGTAGGCAACAGGTAGGTACAGCGGTTTATCGCGACGTTCAACTGATAACTGAGGTGTCAGGTCAAACGAGCAAATGGGGCATAGTACGAACGGGTGATAAGAGCCGATAACGGGCTCTTAACCTTCCGATGCCACTGCTGAACGAACCCTTATGTTAAATTCCGTGTAATCCTCAAAACCATGGCATTCGTGTCAACAATTGCTGATATTATTACCTTAGATATAAGTTTAAGAGTTCGATTATGGGTAACGTATGTTATAGTTACTGATACATTATAGGACAAAAAAGGAAAACAGAATTGCTTCCAGTGACTGAACAAGCCGATATGTATTATATTGATCAAAATTCTATCGATTTCCTTGGGTAATTATAAACAAATACGACATTCAAAAATACTTATTATTAGATTACAGTTTTCGTGTAATAATTATTGTAAGTAAACAATTTATTTATTGCCTGACTATCAGGTATTTAGAGTGGAATATAAAGTTCCGGCAAGAGATATCGTAAGCAACAACATGATAAATTGAAATATTCTTCATTATTATTGCATTATGTTGATAAGATAGAGATTCTGATGTGTGATTTTTAATGCTACATTAATCTCGTAACCATGTAGAGATTGCACTTGAAACAGAAAATTTACTTTTATAAGATCATTTAACTTCAGACAAGCTCACATGTAGCATTTAATGCTACACTATACAGACGATATTAAAAAGAAACACATAATTAGACTCAATTTTGTGAAAATAGTCAGCCTGACTGATTCATTTTCTACTACGACTGCATCCAAGCACATCTAGAGTTACATGCTAAAATTGATGTTTCGAAGATTACACGTGCATAGCGATTACACAGGTAAAACAAACAGTAACCTTATTGTAATAGTTCTAATTTTATCAATTCTATAAACCTCACATTCACATAAGCGTCCACTACTACGTAATACGTATATTTCTTCTAAATCCGTTAAATTGCCAGAAGCGTGTCAATAACAAGCTACTATGACAAATTGCTTGAACGGTAAATCCAACGCAGTTTCAGTACAACGAAAGGGCAAAAGTATAGACGTGCGACCGGTCATACCGTCGTGACTGCTGATAAGCTGATAAGCGCTGATAGCGAACTGTGACTCCGCACGACGGACAAAGCGAAACCTTATCGCGCTCAAGGAAACTCAATGATAACGCTTATTGTCTGTAATCCGCGCCGTTCTTCATTCTAACGTCGATCGGGACACTTCACGCTTAACTGTGAAATGACCTATTCATAGTCTAGCTGTTGCTGTAAAAGCTCGGATTACGGAAATGTTATTATTTTCCAATTCAATATCTTTCTTTGATAGTATTAAACTACGTCCTTCTGAAATATTTACTTAGTAAGAAGTATTAGGAAAATGTAGAGTAGACGTTGAATCTGATTTAAATGTCATAAAATCTTTCACACGTGCTAAGTGTAATGTAATAGTTGCCTTTAATACAATAATTACTTTAATATGATTAGCGCTTTTATATTACAGTATCTATTGATTCCATTATGTGGCCTGAATAAAAAAATATATGTAAAAAATTTTTGCCAAAAAATAGAATCGACTTCCTCACTCTAAAAAGTAGAAAATAAAAGTAGATATATACATCATTAAACCTTAATCGCAGAGCTTATTCTGTTGATTTTCGAGAAGTTCCCTGGAATATCTTCCACATGGATGATCAAACTTAAACCAAATTTATATGGGACCACTCTGGAACTCTACTCTTTCGAATGCAAAAATAATTTTCCAAATCGGTCCATAAACGCCGGAGATATGCGGTAACATACATAAAAAAATAAAATAAAAAAAATACGGTCAAATTGATATTTTTAAGTTTACGCCTAAGTTTTACCAGACTCGTGTCATAATAGTATAGGTTATGTGCGGTTGGCGCGCACCGCGTTGTCGTCACAGGCTAATTTTGGCGGGACGAGGTCATGACCCGCGTTCAAAATACAAACATCTGCGTTAACTAATCATTTCGAACACTATGCTTTAACATTGACATTTTATTGTATTTCGATGTTTTATATTATATTCGTTATGGGAATTATGCGAATTTGGTAAGAACTAAAGCAGTTATTAGGAACTAAAGCACCTTTTTTATATTTTCTTTTGCACTACAAAAGCACATAAAATATTTATCTACAGAAAAATGAGGGTTACATAATATATCTACACTAATATTATAAAGAGGAAAGACTTGTTTCTTTGTTTGTTAATTTGTTTGTTTGTATTGAATGGGCTCCATCTACAAGACCGACTGTGATGAAATTTTGTGCATAGATTATTTGAAACCCCAGGATGAATTATGTCATAAGTAATGGAGCAGAGTGAATCCCAGTAAGTTCAGTATGTATCATTATTAGATTTACTAAAATTTCTACTAGGTGCTTATGTGTTTTTTATTTCATTGAGTGCAGTCTGCAATATTCTAATTATTATTCAGCTTTTATGGATTATAGTTAAAATTATAAGATAACAAACAATGTATATGTAGGTTTATGGACTTTAATTACCTACATCAAAAATGGCAAGCACGGTCATATAACATGACTTACAAAAAAAAGAAATGCACTTCCCTGGAGGTATAACCTACTAAATTTAACATATTAAAAGTTCAAAGGTGCCACAGATTATAAAAGCTCGCATGTCCAACAAAACAAACAATTTAATTGTGCAATTGTTTACAAAGTCTGTATGAAGACTCGTGTAGGGGTGAAGGTATGTTTGGCCGCAGTCCAGGTCTCAGGGTATTTCGGGAGACGACGAGGTCGTGACCCGCCAACCTCTCCCAGATCTAGCTTTATTATAGAACAAAATGTTGCCAATATTTAAACCTAATTTTCTGCACTAAATTGATTTGAATTTTTGGTGGAAAATAAGTTTACTTTCAAAGGATTAATACGATTAACCAGTTGTTAAGTATTTCATGTATTATTCCAAACTACGATTATTGTATCCAATTTGGGCATTAAATTAGGCTACATAGTTTTGTATTTTTTTTAACTTATTACCCAAATGTTTTGAAATGGAAATGGAGAATAATTTTATACAAAATAATAATAAACCAATCGAAACTTATAATTACTAAACTCAATATAAAATTTGACAGAGTAGCTACAGACTCTTGGTGACTAGAATTTTACTACTTTTTATATTTTATCTGCATGCTTAACTTTCCTAAATTCGTTACGTTACAAAAACCAAATCAAGTTGTCCATAATTGCAAGTCCTTATGTAAGATAACAATGGCTGCAATCGGGTCCAATGTTTTCATCCATTGTTCACCTGTGCACTAAACAGTCGGTAACCAGCTGTCACAATGCTCTAAATTCTATTGGAAGGTGTATTGAATATGGATCAAATGGTAAGTTTGCATACGCTAATGCCCAGTTTCTGAGTATTTTAGTTACTGTCATAGATTCATTAAAGTTAACTGTCAGACAATTTTAGAAGAAATTTGACAATGATGCGTTGCTCAGAAACTCAATTGTCACAGTTCCCGGACTTTTAGCGCTATCGAATAGATAAACTAGCGTTAAGGTGACTCGAAAACTAGGCATAAGAGGTTTTATTTAAAACATATTCGTGTTTATGTATTTTTTTACTGTAAAGCGCGCGTCGTGTATTAGTAGTAGGTAACAGCTACGCCATGGATTGTCAATCGTTATCGTAACGATATATGATCGTTACCGTAACGATATGTCAGTTCCATACATTTATTAAGCTATTCTATTAGCGTTTCTGCCACTTGTCTAAGCCCCCTGTTTTGTTGCGATATTTGTTTTAAACCTATTTTTCACATGATAACCATGAATGAGCATTTCATCTATTCCACTCTATTAATTGGAACATTTGTATTAACACTGAATAAGCATGTTAATATTGAGCAAAAAAACGGAATGCCATCATTTTTATAATCTACTATTTCATTTTTTCAGGTATTTATTCCCACGATAATATGTTTAACGTTTAAATACGCAAAAACGCAATATCCCCCTTACTACCAAAATCAACTGCCCGCCTACGACCATTACGACAACATGGGTCCCACGGAAACCATGTATGATGACTACGACGATTCCTCCGAGTGCTCCTGTGCTTGTCAAACCTGCGAAGACGTCAAGCCATGCTGCAGGAACGTGTGCGCCAACTGCTTCCAACAATCGCCTTCTAGTATCGTCATAGTGCCATATCCGTACCCGTTCCTTATTTCTACTAAACAGAAAGATGCCACGACGAAGGCACCTGAAGCTCCTCAGACTGCACCAACCCCAGTATCTGAAGCTAACGAAAAAGTCACAGAAACGGTACCACCAATAACAATTTCTACAACACTGTCTACCACCGAACAAGCATCACCCGAAGTATTAAGACAAAACGATGCCTACATCAACGATGTTATTGCGAAAGCTCCTCAGAAAAACGAAAGAAACAAATTTGTTTTGACGTCATTACGTCGCACTAAGCCCAACTGGATGCCGAAGTATGGAATTGTGCCGATACCAGATAATTTAGCGGAGAAGTTAATGCTACAGTTGCGTAGTATGCGCGTTTTGCATCCACACAAGGAAACGTTCAAACATGCTAATACATTGCCATCGTTTGACAAAAATTGAGGAGTGAAAGATTTTGTTTATTTTATAATTATTGAAATGTTTTTATGGCATAGTTATCAATTTTACTTTAATATTTTTATCTAGCAAATAAAACCATTAAGTAGTTTATTTGTTATTTTTTAATTTCAATTGATTTTTTATTTATTTTCTATATTGTTTATTTTCAATAGAATTTTTAAATTATAAAAGCATCCATTTTCACTGAAAGGGCTTCAATAAATTTATTTTAGCTTTTCTGTGACTATTTTCCCGCTGTATTTTTAAGATCAATTTACATTAATAACTAAAATTCTAGCATATACTTCACAAATACACCACAATTTACTCACAATTAAGACACCACAATCATCACATCACTAAATTTTTCACAACCAAAACACCGCTATTCACCTACATCTCACTCATAAAGTCATCACGATTCACTAATCGATTCAGCATAAATTACAAACACCGCGTGTCTGACCTTTCAGGAACCGCGGCGACTGCGCGTGAGTCGCGCGGGGTCACCAATATGTATTTTTAGAGTTGAAAGTTCGACACGACGGTTCACCCGGCGTGGAAACGCGCTTCCTATTATAAGCTTCTTAATTTGTGCTGTTTCATCGGGATATTTTCAGCAAGTATAGGTATAGAGATTCTTATTTCACGGTGACAACTCACTTACGTAGAATACAATATCGTGGTCTTATAAGCCATTGTTTAAAAAAATATCCCTAGTCCCCCTAATAGTTTTATATATTTTTTGAATCGTTTTTTGCATCTAAAAATGTAAATACCATATTCAGATTTAAACTTAAACCTATATATTATAAGTATATTATAACCTATTGCAAGTGTTCTACTTGCAAGATAGGTTATAATATACTTTAATTTTATACATTTACGTAACATTCAAATCTATTTAAACATAAAATATACCATGTAGAGTAAGTTTAATAACTTATTATTATCCAAACCTAAGATATTTTTCTTTCGCCTTGACTATCCCGTTGGAGCAGTGGATATGGCACTGCTCTACGCGCCGGAGGGTGTGAGTTCGATCACCACGAGTAGAAAATCAATTTGTGATTAGCATTGTAATTTCCTACTGTTTGATATGTATGTATTTATAAAAAGAACATTTTTAAGTATGTCTATCAGTTATCTAGTTTTCATAGTAAAAGCGTTGCTTAGTTTGGGACTAGATGGCGTAGTGTTCAACGTCCCTGAATATTTATTTTACTACAATTGTATCATTTATAATTTGTGTATACGAGAACAGATGTGCATCTACAGTACGTAGTTTGCTATTTTTGTTGCTGTGGTCCATTTGTGGTTATAATCGAATTGTTGTAGAAGACTTTATTGTCTAACAACATATTTAAAAGATAATCAACAACCAACTAACGTTTTCTGAACTTTCTTGATGTATACATAAATTAAAAGATTAGTCAATAAAGAAATAGATAGTAAATAATTCCCGCTTTACTCAACTGCTTAAGAATATGATAATATCTACTTACATCATAAACAGCCCATATATTTAACCATTACTCTTTTATATTTTGCATTTTATATTGCTACCGTACACTCTTTATTACCCAAGTAGTTAAAATTGTTGACCAATAAACTTAAATCCTTTAAATAAATAGCGCTGTAAATCCATATTTGCAGCAAGCGATAGTGAAAACTAAACTCTTAATTGCTATTTAAATTATCTGCTTAAAGCGCGGAATGTACTTCTTAACTGGTTCTCGTTAAGTTTTAATTAGATTCTATTAATATTGAACGATAGCTAAACCTCAAGCCTCAAGGTTGTGTAAGGTCAGATGGCAATCGGAACCTGATTGTTGCATTCTATCAGCGGGTGCGAAATGAGTGGGCGGCGGATCATAAATTAGGTGGATTAGTGCAATAAGAATAAGCTTACATTAAGGAGGGGTTATGTGGGACCACTAAGCTTTTGAAGCGCCTCGCTTCCTCAAACCGCGTGCCGCGTTACGTGTTCAACTACGCGCTTGAAAATGACTCAAATCATACAGGGAGCAACGAACTTAGGCTAGCCTAACACTATTCCGTTACGTCCTTTTTTTCCAAAATATTTATTTCACACTAGTGATAAAAAAGGCTAAGAGGCTAATAATATTTTATATTCATTAAAAGATTTCTTAACTTTCAGCTAATGAATAATGTTTTATTTGCTGTTTTTCTAAAAAAAAATATTTATCTTCTATATACCTAATTAGGAAATTTTATTATGAAGTAATATTCGTGCCGATTGGTGAGGACGCTTACTATAAAAGTTATTTCCAATTTTATTATTAAACTAAAGATGGCGACTGGCATGCAACATATTTATATTCAATAGTAATATGAGTATCATTACATTTTTGGATAATGAATACGAAAAAAGAAAAAGATGTCGGCTCATGTTTTTAAAGTCTATAATAACATAGGCATCGTTTTTTAGGTTCTTATGAGTATTTATTATGTAATGGAAAATATAACTACTGAGTTATATGGCCGCCGACGTTTTTATATTCTTAAGTTATATGGGTATCGTTTCCTAGGTTATTTCGGGTGTTCACTATGAAAATGTTATCAATTTTAAAATAAAAGAT
>LQNK01001628.1:0-38086 GCA_001586405.1 Phoebis sennae | reverse complement strand
AAAAATCATTGTTTTGAGTTTAGAATCATAAACGAAACACGAAACACTATTTTTTTCTTGAAAATATTAAATGTACAGACACGGCTAGTCTACGATTTTATTATATGTATAGATAAAGTGATCCTATCGGTTTGTATTTCTGTCTCTTCTACACACCTGAACCGATTTGGATAAAATTTTGTATAGAGATTTTTAGAACGGACACATTTTATAACTTTGAGAAACTTCTTCAGTCTGAAAGCCAGGTTTCAGTCCGGAATCCTACACTAATATCCCTTATGATTAATGATCGCCTTACAGAACATTTAAATCTTCTTAAATAGTTAAGTTTAAGAAAAACGGTTATTTTCTTACCGATATAAAGAGTATTACTTCATGGTAAACTGGGAAAAATAATTCAGACAATAACTCTTTCCGCCTACATGCTTGTTACAGCAAATGTTGCGTTTTAAGATTGTAAACGCCAAAGGTACAGTTATGGTGTGGTGTATGTAAAAAAGTAAGGAATAAAAAAATTGTTTACACGATAGTTTCATATTAGTATTGTCCGTGTTTTTCTTATGGCTTTTATGAAACATAGGATTCTTAAAAAAAATAGGTATTTTAAATTTCACATTTAAACCTTTCTATGCTATTCAAAATCCTCAATATGTCGCAGCGGCATTTTTCGACGCTCAATCCAATAAAATAAAATTTTATAGCTGAAATTCAAATAAATTTGAATTGTACAAAACGCTCGTTATCAACACAATTGTTTTTCTAGCTACGGCAATGCAAACCGGTTGTTAAAAAATGTTAGCGAAGAAAATCCTTAAAGAGTAATGAGAACGGTAAGAGAAGGTGTTTTAACAATGAAACTATCAATTTTCTACAACATATTATACTTAATTTCTAACTGAATTTAAAAAAAAGAGGTTCCCTATACATGGGTATTTTTCTTTCATGTGTGTACATCGATTACTCCACGGTCTCTAGACCTATCTACATGTATCTTTCTTTGTTGAATAGACAAGATGAGATTGATGTTTCATACATGACTTCAAATTAGATTTATTACATGCTTAAATTCAGCCAAATCAAATTAATTTCTTCTCTTTTGAAGATTGGGAGGAGTAAAGGTGAATTTTGGCTCTTTTTCACGCAATATTTTATGTAATTAATAAATTTAAATTGCTGTTAAATATAATAAAAAACTAAAGTATTCATACTTTAGTGCACTGTGCACACTTTACTGCTGTTAAATATAATAAAAAACTAAAGTATGAATAGTCAATTAAATTTTGGTGAAATTTTGATGAGTGAATTTTGTAAAGTATTTTTTCCTCTTCCTAGTGGTGGGGGTGAAAAAATTGTACATGGTATTACACATGTACCTATACCTAAATAACCTTTAACAAAAAAGGTAACCGACATCCTTAAGTTCACATAAAAGTATAAAATAATGCTATTAATTACTTTAATGTCTTTAAGAAGTAGGTGCAAACGTCTAGAGGAAAAACATATACTTTGCCATCTACTTCTTATAGCTATTAAATAAATTAAATGACCATTAAGTATTCAATACTTTGATGTGAAATTACCTTTCTTGTTAAGAAGTTTATTGAAAAATACTTCTTTGATTCAAATAAGTCAGTTCATAATATTTTGTTAAAGTTCTTAAATTTATAGGTTTTAACATCAATTCACGCCCTACTGCTGCTTTTAAGAGCATCTACACAGATTATAAATAATGCACAACCCGGTTACATGCCATATTATCAACCCCAAAGACAATATTACGATGAATACGATTACAGAAGGTGGGGACCAGCTAGAGGGAATAGAGTTTATAGGCGAGGTGGTGGAAAATTTCCAGAATATTCTATTGAATCTAACTATGAATACGACAGGTATAGAAAATGTAAATGCTCCTGCAAAAGCTGTGAAAATATCAGACCTTGTTGCGTTTCAGTTTGTGTGAACTGTAACCCGCAATCCAACTTAGTTTTTGTGCCGTATCCCGTGCCTCTGGTTGTAACTGTACAGTCGAAATCGCCTTCAAATTCAATTAGTACAATTACAACAACAACCACGACAAAAGCACCCTCAACTACAACTAGAACTACATCTCCAACTACAACTATAACAGTAGCAACCGTCACCACATATTCAACTCCATTATTTCCAAAATCAATTCGAGAAAAGAGTTTAGACCAGGAGAGCGATTATGAAGTTTCCACATTTCCTTTCTTTGAAAATAAAAAGTTATCGTACTTAATAAAAAAGAAACCAGCTTGTTTAAGAGGCCGGTGTAAACTGAAGAATTATCGAAGATTGGACTACATTGATGGAAACTTGAATAACGACATTGAATATAATAGAGATATAAGACAAAGTCCAACACAAGAAAATGATAAATATTACACTATAAAATTTCCGTCTAGATCCAATTGGGAACCTCAGTTTGGTATTATACCAATTCCTGATAAATTAGCTCTGAAATTCATGACTCATTTACGAGATATGAAGTTACAAAACTTGGAAAAAGAGAACGTCAAACCACCCTAAACTTTAGTGACTTTAACACTAAATGAACGATCATTTATTACTTTATTTAACATAAAAATGCATTGATTTCATCTTTTAAATAAGGTTTACTTTTAATCAGATAATCACAATTATTGCAAAGTTAAGGTCAAAACCTATGAGAGCTAGTAATTATTGAAAGTTAAGTATAGTTGAACTCAAGGTAACACTGTTCGACAACTTTAAAATCAGGGAATTAATAATGAAATAAAAATATTTTAATTTTCAAAGGTTTTATTTCTTAACATACGAAGTACACAGCCATAATTGACATTGTATTTGGACAAAGATCCGATATACCTGTGCAGAAACACAATTTGTTCCAATCATATAAAATATACTTACACATAACATTTCAACTAATTATAAAATTATTATCTATTCATAACTATTTCACAAGCCAAACAGGTCCACGTCCTGTCAAACAAATTCAACCAAATAATTTTGTACTTATAGTACAATAACATTTAAATGCACAAGCAATAGTCAACTGGCAGTTAGCAATACTAATATAAAAATATATTATGTAATCTGTAGATTGTGTATTAGTTCTCAATACAGCCGATACAATTGTGTAAAGGATGTCAAAAGTTTACGAACAAATACTCAATACATTCTTAACCTTGAGATGCTTAACTATCGTATTAGTAGGTACAATTTACAAAAGAAAACACTCCACAAAGCTCCCAAAAATACGAAGAGGTTATATATATCATGTATATATCAATTTATTTTCAAAAAAATTAAGAGACAGTTCTATCCAGATATTACCAAGGTAACTTTTATAATCAATACAAAGTATTCATTATAAAAGTTACCTTGGTTTTGTTTTTACGTTATAACGCACTATAGTGACAGCATAACATTTAGGAGCCTCTTAAAGTTAAGACTCGTTTCAGTATTTGTACATCAGCACGATATCAAAATATAATATTTTAATAATATTTATTAAATTATCAGTTTGAATATCACTTATAAATATTTAATGAATTACAATATTATACTTAAATATGGTATATTATCATATTATGAGAATAATTTTAAGAAAAAAATACAGTTTATTAGAACTACTGATCGGATTAACTTTGTATAGAGATTACACTTGAAAAGAATGTAATAAAATGTGCGAGCTTATATTAAATAATACAGAAACATTTATAAATACATACTAACAACCGCCCGCGGCTTCATCCGACCATTCTGAACCAAAACACATTTTTAATTAATATACAATTATCTTGTATCATTAACTAAAATTCCTATCCTATATTGTTTATGTATAAAACGGGATAACCAATTAAAATAAATAAAACCAGTATTTTCAAAAAATAATTTAAGTCGAGAAGAATCATTTTAAATTCTATGTATAATCGAAACTAAGAAGTTTATTTAAAAGATCTTATTTATTTATTTAATAATTTAGCTATCCCATTAAAATAGTATTATTAAATACTTATCCATCGCTCCAATGTCACACAGGTACATATTTCACTCAATTCAATCACGTGTCTCATAAAAACAAACAAATAATTTAATTTAAACGTAAATTCATTTAGTTTGAACCGCGAGAGAATCTATTAGTTCTTGGAAGCTGGTCACATACCAGGATGATCTCTTCTTGACTTCTTCTCTTACTACATTACCACCGAATCCTGTAAAAATAAATAAATAAATATTATTGATTGTTATTGAACTTCTACCCATAATTTTTTTACTACCTTATGATGAATTATCATATAATGATAAAAAATAATTTTAATAAATAGTGGAAATAGTGAAATAAAGTCTTTAAATTATATTTTGATTAAAGATTAAAAGTAATTTCTTCTCTTGCTGATTTCTTTGTATGTCCTATAAATTCAAATCAAGTTTAAACTGAACATTGCTGAACATAAGTTTTTTATAAATTAATACTAACATAGTTATAGCAACATAGCAACTTTACTAACAAATTATGAAGTAATATCTAAAATTAAAATAAAAAATAAGGGGAAAATAATGTAATGCGATATTATCAAATCTCATATTATAAATAAAATATAAATATTATTTGGCATGAATGATAAAGATAGGCTGTAGGCCAGGGTGCCGGACCCAGAATTTTTAAACCAAAAACATAAACACCACCAAAAAACACCAAACGTCTTAATATTTTACTCTTTTTATTTTTAAATTAAAAAAATTATGGGTTTGCATAACATAACAAGTATGATAACTGACTGAAGCGATAGCGAATTTGCATGTCGTTGCTAGTTAAAAATATAGTTTTACCTATAAAGGCATCAGCAGGTGGGCTCGCCTCAGCATCAGTGGCTCCATCGCCGATCATCACCAGGCGCTGGTAGCCGTGCTGCTCCTTCAGTCTTCGGATCACGAGGGGCTTGCCTCCTGACCTTGACGTGGGCTCATTTTCATCGAAGCCCGCGTATTCACCTGAAACATTTCTTCGATTAGATGATGTTTGTAAAAAGGGTTTGAAAAGAGGGGGTAAATTATAAAATGAGAGATAAATATTCATAAAGGTTTTGATTATACATCCTAGTGAAAAAGAATTGTAAAGACTAATATTTATATACATACATATGTATATGTGAAGTAGTGGAAATGAGAATTAGTGGCCTGCTTTATATTTGTTACTGTATTTCTTTATACTTGTATAGTATTCAAATTGAAGGTATTTACAAATTTGTGTTCCTTGTGTTCTAATGTTCAATATATTTAATCATATATTGAATATAGTTATTACTTTTATATAATCTAATAAACTACTTAAATTTATCAATAATGTTGTGTAGCATAATATATAAAGGGCAATCAAACCATTTAAATTTCTCTGTTAGTTGACATGGAGACTATTCGACTTAAAGATTGCAAACGAAAATACATTTATTGATATTATAGCACTATCCTTATCATTGTGACGTAACCACTTCTAGCGTGACCGATTTATAATAATTGGACTTTATTTTCAATTGACGAGTTAAAGGCACTTGAAAATTATTGATGCTATCGAATCGTACATCATTTCATGGACACAATATAAGATCTATAAGCTTAATGTCGAAGTAAAATCTCCAATTATTTCTATTTATTATAGATACTTGTGTTTTTGAATGATTTAATACAGAACATATTTCCACATATACTTGTCATATCATATAATCAAAATTTTAATATATTTAATTTGAACCTATTGTTCAGGGTCAGAAATAAGTCCCCCCTTACCTCGGTAAAACCCAATATCTCATACTGATAATTCTATTATGGTTATCACAGGACAAAAACAGTCACATGAAAGTCAATAGTAAACATGATTCATTCTTATTATTAAAAATAACTAATCCCCAAATTATCTAATCATAAACATTCATAAAAATTACACAATACGACATTGATTTTAAATATTTATAATAGTGTTACTGGGTGATATAGACCATGTAATTTTACGTTCGATTTACTAATGAATATTAATAATAAATGAATTAGTTTAAACTTTAAAGGTATGCTTAAAATAGTATCAACTCCAGAAAAATAACAACAATTCTGGTAGGCACTGGATATTTATTGTTAAATGGGACAAGAAAATGCGTTAGCAATCTGCGATAATATGAGATGACGCCCCCTTTACCTCACGCGACCGTCACATGGCAAAACAAAATAATTACTGCATTATTTAAACAATTTTAACACGCCCACAAGCAATGCAAATGAGACCTTATAGTTTAAACCATAAGGTTCAATTTAATAACAAAACGTTAGTTTTTGTTTTCTTTTTGGAAGAATATGATTTCGTTTTATATAGGTATGTATAAGAATGTAGGTATGACTAGAATATTTCTACATTTGGGAAACACAAGAAGGTTATATTGGGTTTCCATATGTTATCTCACGGTAAAATTCTTAAAAGATACATATTTTATATACAAAGATCTTCCTCGTAATATGTAAATATTCTTATAATTTACATCATACAATGTCAATAAGCCCAGTGGGGTCTGACGATACATAATTAATGATTAAATAATGCTCTGATAACTGATGTTTATTTTTGCCGCAATCACAAACTATACATGCTTTCATTGGATGTTTGTCTATGACACTATTTATATCTATGTTAATCTTCCATGTGGAATCGAGAAGACAGTTTATTGCACATAGTAATTATAGATGTATGGTCTAATTAAAAAAGTTATAGCACTGATAATGCAATTTATCGTAATAATTGATTTAATTGAAGTTATTGTTGCAAAAAGATTCATTTCAAATTTAGTATTAATATGTGGATTATATTGTTGGTTATCCAATTGTAAAACTGATATTTACATCCATTGTATAATATATATTGTGTAACTGTTTGTATCCCTAATAAATAAAAATAAAATAATGGTAAACGTTCACAGGTCCGCAAAGTTCGTATCGGACGCATCGTATTTCACAAATCATTATATAATTTTTTATATAATATCACACTAGTAAGACATATCCGCTGATGCACATCGTACGGATTGCATTTTCTATACAAATAAATGAAATCCTGCTTCACATAGTACGATGCTGATCAATGGACATACTAGTGTGACAATATAATATATTCAAGCTTAAACCACTGAAGCGATTTGGATGAAATTTTGCACAGAAATTGTTTGAAACTCAGAAAGAACAAAGAGTAGTTTTTATCCCGTAAATCCGACGGGAACAGAGCAAATATCTCATAAATGTTCAGACATAGGATGTAGATAATTGAAACAAAAGTACAGTAGAGAGGGTAAACTAATTTGATATTAATTCACTCACATAATACTAAGTCATTAAACATATTAAGGAAAATATGACTTTTGCATAACCCCTACAAGATATCAAAAGGTAAAGTACCTGATAAATATACATTTTCCTTTTACAGTTTAAGGAAAATTGAGTTAAATCAAATATTATTTTCCTCAATATTAACGTTACATTCTGTTTTTCCCCTAATAATTGAAGGGGGGTCACTCATTTGAAATGTGTGCACATATAATGCACTTTATAAGAACTCCAAACTCCAAACTTATATAATTGGAAGCCAAAGTAACCCAAACTACGGTTTTTAGGCGCAATATCTCACTCAAATATAAAATATCATCAAAGAATTAAATGTATCCAGTGTCTATCTATCTATCTCTCTCTATGTATCAAGAGAATTGTCCACGAATCAACAAGCTATATGCAATTGAAACTGGCACAAAGACCATGAATTGATCGTCGGTGGACTGAATAAAGTCGCCTTCGAATTAATTTTAATAGATTCTGTTTGAAAGTGTCGCCACGACATATTTATGTAGTTACACATTGTTTTTGTGTACAACCTAGTTTTTTTTATTGTGTACAACTCATTCAATTTTATACTTCTGATCCCGTGGCAACTCCGGGATTAAAAGTAGCCTATATGTTATTTTAAACCCTTACCTATATATATATATATATACCAAGTTTCATCAAAATCGGTTGTTTTTGCGTGAAAGAGTTACAAACACACATACATCCTCACAAACTTTCGCATGTATAATTTTACTAGGATATGTTTATGATTCCTTCTGTATATCTGTAGTCGCAAAATTTGGCATTCTAACACTTGAGAATAAACGAATTCCCAAAACAAATTCCTATCCCAAAATAGTTTGTTTACTCAAATTCATTTGCATTATTCACAATCGACTATCAACAGACATAAAGCGGCCAAGTTAGGTGAACTACCGACTGCGTAGCGAAACTATTCGATAACGGTGCATCACCACTCCCCAGGGTTATCACCGACCCGTGGCAGTCAACAGTGTGTATGGTTATATTATATTTTATCCGCAATTAGCGATATGGTCAGTGTGTCGGGTTAAAGAGTAGATTGTTCGGTTTAGTCATTAGGGCAACGGAATTGTTAGGACAAAGAATATTTTTGGCTCTCAGATCATATCTATAGAACAAGAAAATTTTTGTATAGAATATAGTTGTTGAAGTATTCCTTATATTATTTTTCTGCAAACTGGACTACAGACATTTCCATGTCTTATGTTACATGTGTGAGTAATAAATTTATAATGTTCAATAGCTTACTCCAAATAAGAATGCATTTTTTGTGTTATTGGGTCATGTTCAAATGACTTTATCAAACTAAGCCACTAGATATTTAAATTTATCTATGCAGTGATTCTTCTTTCTGCGTTATTATAAAATGTATTTAGAAAATAACAGGAAGGGCAGTTGGAAATTCAGACAAGTCAGTAATTGCTATATGATTTCAAAAATTCGTTATTTGTTAATGGCAATCATTTTAATGTACTTAGTTGTATTTTTAAAGGTTTAAGTTTGTAAGGTTGACAATTAAAAAATACTGAAGTAATTTTAGTTTACTTAAATAAAGATGATTATTATTATTTCTAAAAAAAGTAAAGTGAATGGATGAATGTTTTAACTTTAATATTTGCCCATACTTACTTGTTCCTAAAAAAACTACAAAAGAAATAGTACACTTACCATTAAAGAAGAATTTGAGTCTATTCGCGTATACATTGCTCCTAGGTACCGACAGTTTGTCCGCGACTGGTTCAATGAGGCTCCTGAAGCCGCCGGAGACGAGGTAGACCACCACACCACGCTCTTGTAACAATTTTACTAATTCTCTGCAAAGACATATTGGTAAATTATAAATTCGGCTAATTAATTTAATTTAGGTGTGAAAAATAATAGCTACCATAACTTGAGTGACAATGCTTAGAAATGTTTAAGCACTGCATTTTGTATTGTACGACGTGTTACTGATTATTTTTAAAAACTAGACAGAGCTTTCGAAATTGACTATCTGTACATGTAATAAAAAGAAGTCCCCGGCCGTTTCCTCGTGTCTGGATGAACGCGATAAACTCGAAAACCACTGAATCGATTTTTATACGGTTTTCAACAGTAGAAATAATTGTTCTTAAGGAAGGTTTTAGTGTATAAAAAATTATGACAGACTTTTTTTCTTTTTATTCTTCATTAACCGAAGCGAAGCTAGGGCGGGTAGTTAGTAAAGTATAAAAAGTAAAATGATATGACGAAAATAATCACATAATATGAAAGGTTTTGCGACATTTGCCCATCCAAATTATAATTAAATATTATCAAAGTGTATCTCTATGCCACATTATCTACACTTCTATATTTAGAAATCACATGTTTGATATCTAAAATAATATTAGTACTTTAGTTTACTGTACAGTCGTAATATCATTTCGCCCTATCAATATCTATATTAAAAACAATTATTTTTCGCAATTAAGAGAGAAATTTGGTAATCAATGTTGTAATAAATTAAATATTTACACTATTGAGTCAGACGGGGTCGGGTCGTGATAAGGGTAAAGTGGAAATAACTAGATACAGTCATGTATTTATATAACGTTATATTTATTATGTCTCAATTCGCGGGCCGATAATGGGGACTTTATCTAAGCCACATATGTGCTGAGAACACACGTGCATGTTCTTTCTTTTAAATTATTATTGTGTACAAAGTGCTTAGATATAAAGATGTGATAGATTGATTAGATCGTTAGTCGTCAGTGTAAGGGCGTAAAAAAGAGTGGTGAATAATACAGCGCCCCTGTCGAAACGATGAGGAACTAAATGTTATTATAACGTTCTTACGTGTGCGGGGGACAACTGCACATAATAAATTCAAATAACGAAAAGATATGATAACTGGCGTTGATTTGATGACTCTTTCGATGGATTCATAACAAAAACGATCGAGTTTCTTACCGCTCAGTATGTAACTTCTTACAGTATAATGGCTTGCAGATGTATTACAAAAGGTCTATTATTTCTTAAATTTAAACATTATTAATATTACTAAATTCCCTCCCTATAACAATAAATAAGTAGAGTTAAAGGACAGAAAAATACCATTATTTAAGAATTTTTAATGAATTTACATTTATATTAATTATTGGGTATTTCTTAATGACCTTGCTAATGACGTTGTTGTTTTAGTAACTATTAAATGTTTACCTTTCACTAATACTTAGCATCAATAATGTGTCCATGTCTTTAAAAAATTCTATACTAATATTAAAACGTGGAAAGTTTGATCGTTTAACGGCCATTTTCAATAATGTATCAATGAATAGATAGATATTATTATAGATAGATTGTTATGTCAGATTATATGACAATAGATAGACAAAAGTCATAGCAAATGTATCCGTCGCGTCGTTAGAATATTGAAACCAAAGTAAGTTCAAATAGATAATTTAAATGTCTTTAGTAAGCAAAACAAGGGATAGATAGAATATTGAAAACGGCCGTATGAGCGCTTATCTTCGAAACTAGAGAATATTTTTTAGAGACTCGATTTTTTCTGTCCTATCATATAGGCAGCTTCATGAGGATGGTTACAGGCCTTATGATGGTTATGGGTTAGTCGGTGCCATTATCTATATTTAATTTAACAATTTTGCACCAACTTTGTACAGATTTCAATAAAAATAAAATAAAAGTTATTTTCTACTTTATAGAGTGAGGAAGTCGTTTCCACTTTTTTCCAAAGTTAGTTTGCATTAAACTTCTGCATGGGTGAAACTTCGAGACACTGCTTAGTTTTTTTATTTTATTTTATTCTTAATAGTAATATAATGTTTTTTATTACTTACGCAATACCCGGTGTGAGCCGGATGGGGAATTCTTCTAGGTATTGTCTAATCTGGCTAACAGTAGGTCTAATTATATCTAGCCTTTTCTTGAGAGCCTCCTGGAAGGTCATGTTACCACCCATTGCTTCAGCGGTTCTGTAAAATTAAAAAAAAAAATGTTGTCATCCTTTCAAACGGGCTTATAAAAGCCAATTTAATATAACTGTGAATTAAGATTGGTATAGATGATAAGACTTGTATATTTAGTCCTTATAGAGATTTGTAGTCCAACTAAGGTCATAAATAAAGAAAAAAAAAGCCAATTGTAAAATAAATAATAAAATAAATAAAATAATTGAATTATTATTATTTTATTGTATTGCGATCTTTTAAGCGCCTTATAAACGTGTCTTGGGTACATTATGTATTCAGATTAACATCAATTGATATAACAACTTAGAATCTCATCGATACGATCTCTTTCGTAGTGTTAAAAATGTCTGATACTCTGTTGTCTGTTAATTTCTTGTCCCTTTAAACCCCTTGTATTCAACGAGGTTTGCAGGACGTAATCACATTTTGGCCATTACCGAACCGGTTATAAATATAGGGCAATGACTTTTAAATAAATGCGTGTACGCAAAAACAAGTCCCAAGTACTTTAACCTTATTTATTATGCTCATACTTGTCCAAGACGCGTGCAAACGAAAATAATTTTTTGACAAACCATTTTGTTAAGAAAAAGATATAGTAATAAAGAAGCTCTTTCAAACATAGCAACATTATGTATATAGTAAAGAAGTTCTAAAATTAAATTAATAGATCTTCTGTCAACAAAACATCACATCGTAGCGTAGGCATTTATTCACCTTAAAATATTTACCGACATTTAACTATTAATTAACTGCTCATACAACCACGTGATCACGACACACTGTTTACACCAAAAAACCAGTCCTACTTGAATATTTTTTTCCTGGCAACGCCCATTTACATTTGGCAAACATTCGTCTCGGAATATTTATTGACCCTGATAATGAACATTTGCATCATTCCTGAACGTTTGTTTACAGAGCATACAGTAAAAATAGCTTTAATCACTTCGCAATAGTTGTTTTTATTTTTGCTAATTTATGATAACCGAGCGGAATTTACCAAAGGTTTGTTTAGCCCCGATAATATTATATGCGCATTACAATAAGACAAACAAGTAAGGATTTCGTCCTTATCATTTATAGATTATGTTATTTTTGTAAAGATTATATCACCGTTGAATTTGTCTATATTTGTTGCTAAGCGATACTTAGGCAATATTTAATCATTTTGCAATATTACATAACACGGTTGTAACTTCTTCAACATTAATTGATGGATTGTTAATTTGTTAGTTATGAATGAATACGAACAGCTATTTAATACACCACGAGTTATATACGTAGGTACTTAATTAAGACATTGTTACGTTTAAAATTTATAAATGCCGTAATGTCTCACGAAACTATTTCAACCAGACAAGGCAGATTTTATGGAGAATTTTAAAAGGCAAGGCAATATAAATGGGAAGAGAAATAGTACATATATAAACGAATCAAAATTATAAATTGGTGTCGACCATTAATAATACATAGCCTGTATTAAAACCAGTTAGCGCGGAATATTACTTTAAAATAATTATTTTATTAATTACTATTATGAAAATTACTAAGCTGTACTGGTTTATGACAAATAATATTTAAACAGGCTAGTCGATTTGTTTAAGTGTATTGCTTTTTGAATTTGTGACTTACAAAATACAATTTAATCACGACATTCACGTAACGAGTGACATAAAATAAATTACTTTTTATGATTATATTAATTTTAGTCACAATATAAGGAAATTTCCAAATTTCGCTATCGATTGGTAAAGTTAATTACAAAAACATTTCGTAAACAATGTTGATAACAATTACTTTGTATCGCGAAATTTGAGATAGGTCCTTGAAATATTGGCATTTTCCTGCTTAGTCGTATTATATTTTTATTGGTTTTTCGCTATTACTACGCTGCGATGTTTCATACGCAAAAAAATATTACATTAGATTTTTGTATCATACAATACCTTTACGCATTATTAAAACAATAAACAAAAACTGCCAGCAAAAGTTTTTTTTTAAATAAAGAAAACCTATTTTTTTTTAAATATTATTGTATCATTTCATGTACCTTACCGAATGCGAATCAAAATGTTTGGACTATATTCCCGCATTACGTATCTACCTAAGGCAAATTACCGGTACCTAATATTACCAATACTCCTTTTACAACGTCCAGAGATGCTATTAGTTTTAGACACTAAATTAAACTGTTCCCTTCTCATGGTTTAGTGTATTAGACCTTTTGGTTCACTATTCGAGCATAGTAACACAAAAAAATAAAAGGCACAAAACACTCACAGTCGTTTCACCTCCTCTCCCTTGCCGCAGAAGTTGGCCAGCTCGTCGATACCCTCATCCCTGATGACCGTGGAGTCCACGTCGAAGCACACGCAGTCCGCGGTGCGGAACACCTCCTGCACGCTCTGCTGCGGCGACATCACGCTGATCGACACCAGGGAGAGCGTCTTCAGGGTCGCGAATTGCAGATTCGTTTTCAAACTACGTAATAGAATTTGCTTTAGGATGTTAGCTTACTTTTTAAATTGAGAATTGAGAAGAAATTGTAGAAAAAAGAGACATAATTTTTTTCTTTTTTAAATCTATCTTTATTTGTTGTTGATACGTTATAATTTGGATTTCGGTTTAGAAAACTAGTAACATTATTTATATGAATTATTTTATGCGATTTAAATTTTACACAATTTAAAGAACTTACAAAAGTAGAGTTCTATTGCACCCTTAATGCAATAATTACTTAACAATAAACTACCAACACTGCTAGTCTAATGAGTTAAACTAAATGTATATTTATTAATATGATTTACATGCGGTTAACTGGACAATATGGTTAATTTTTATTTATCTACGTCAACATAATGACGAAGGTTTTCTATTGAGGTATTATTTTCCTTAACGAGTACATACATCAATAACATGTCTTGCTACGTAAACTGCAAGTAAGGAAATCGAGTAAATAAATCTTGTTTGCCCATGAACTAAATTACTAAATATCCACTGATAACATTCATGACCGATTTAAATCACAATAAACTGTCAAGTAATCCTAGAAATAATTTCTACGTTACAATTTATATTCATCAAATTCATTGTTAATTGAACGTATAAAATAAACATGCAGACGTGCAAAAATTTTATTCCATTCAAAAATACCTGCTCAGAGCCATGGTCACTGTCTTCTCAAAATCACAAAATCAAAGATTAAATTTACAACCGCACGATTTGCGAGATCATTCGATTCTAATATACTATTAAATGGAACCCACTTGACCGGAAACTGTCACGAACACGCCTCCGTCGAGTGTGATATCATATAGTACAGTGTCCTCCGCTACGCGTTATCGCCTTTTATTTACCAACCCCTACAAGATAACACTATGATGCGAGCTACAACACTTTTCTCTGAGAGCTACGTACTATGAATGACGTCACACGTCATCTGGGCTTCTACCATGTGCGGGCGCATAGTAATCGCTGAAGTAGGGGCGACGATCCGACAGTCGTCTCTTTCCCTCGCGATAGAAGAGTATGGAATGTTTGTTGAAACGCTCGGTTTGCCATTTGCGTCGGTCGAAAATCGTCTTATCTTACGACGTGAACTGGACTTGATAATACTCGTTTTGTAAAAACAAACCCATTTTTTATTGCTATGCCATCGCACAAACAGGTATAGGTGATTAAATTCGGCTAATATTAGCGCATAATATTATCTTACATCATTTGTAATTCAGATTCTCGGCAGGTAATTGTTTACTATACAGTACATCTGCTAATTTAATATCATGACAAGCTAATTGTTTCCAATAATTTTCATCGTTTATGTGTCTACAACAGTCCTTGTGTTACAAACGGAGAAATAACTTTTAATAACCATTTACATTTACATTTGCAGCAGACAAGTTTATACTTAAATACAAAAATTAAGCATTTCTGTTAGTATTTGTAACTACAAAATATTTTTAAAATATGTAGATTTATTGTCCTTAATTTTATAATTAAATAAAGTAAATTAAATTTATTTCAAGTTTTTTTATAGTTTAGTAAAAAAAATTAAATAATGAATAATTAGAAGACACGCCTCTCTTAACATCAAATCATTTTTGTATATTTCATTTATAATTACTTATAACAGTTAATAAAATAAGGCATCTGCTCCTACACATGGACTATAATTACATATTATGAAATGTTCGAACCTAAGTTTATTAGGTCATGCTTTAGATTGCAGTTGCATTAGTATTTCACTTTCATAAAGTCATCAAGGTATCCATTTCATCACAATCATTGAGCAGGGCAGTAGTATAATATTTTTTGAGAACTTCAACTATATTAAATACTTTATCATTTATAACAAGGTTATCATTCAGAGGTGATCATGCTAATGAAGCATGGTTTATTATTTATTTGCATTTTCATCATACAATGAATCTGAATGTAAATTAAATAAACATGATTTGAAAGTTGTTAACCCGTTGCATAATATTAAGTAATTAGTGCAGTTTACACTTTGTTTTAAAGAAACTCCTCAGTTAATAAGCGCTCAGTACCTCCCTCAGTATATGCCTATGTTTATTTAATTCTAGTCAAGTAACACTTTTCAGTAATAAGACAGACAAGACGTGTATGATTCTACTGAAAAAAAAAACCAATAAATTTATAATGAAATATTGATGTATGATGTGCTTATCACATACATTATTTTTGACTACAATTTCTTTTGGCACACCTACAGCCCAAGCAGCGCAACAGTAGATAATTATAATTAAGTCTGTTATAAATCGATATTATTTATTCTTGTAACTTTTTTATGTTCATCTGAACAATTTATTTTGTATTGTGTCAGTAGTCTATCACAATACACAAGCAATCAATAAGTTGGTTATCAAAAAGCCAACATTCATTCAATCCCGTTTGAACCAGAATGTGTCCGATAATAATTCTATAGGCATTTGTCGTTAATAAAGATATTTGGTAGATATATCTATTAATACAACTAAATGTGACAAATAGAACAGTGTGCAATATAAAATGATGTTTTATAATTAACCTGGATGTACATCTGATATTTTAATCATGTAATATACCCCAAATTTAATTAATAACATAATTATTAACTACTTACTTGCAAAAAATATTTAGCATTAAAAACTCGTCTTGGATTTCAAAATAAAAAGGATGGTAGCGTTATTTATTTAATATAAAACGAATTGCTGAAACAACAACAATTGTGTAACACTGATAAACTACTGCTGATTCATGACAAATAGAAATTAGAATTAATTAAAGTGTCTGTCCCAGTTAACCTTGCAAACACACCGAACTAAACAACCACTTACCTTTCAACCACTTAATAAAAATTCTTACATTAATGGCACCATGCTAGGTTTTGCTTCTATAAAGGAATGATATACTATCTTTAAGGGTTTCTGTTAGATTTTGCTGAAAACGAACAGATAAATATAGGTACAAGTAAACAATTCAATCAGCTGTAATATTTTTTACCTCAGCGATGTCACTGTCACATACTTTTTTAAATTGCCAGGAAGCCGTTTAAAAAAGACATTTAGTATGAATATTGGGGAAATAATGTCTCTTCATGAATTAAATCATTCAAGTTAACAACTTAAACTAATACAAACATTAATTCAAATATATTACGTAATTTTTATTTATAAACTTTTAAAAAATCTCTATGGCAGGATGAGTCTAGTTCCAAATTCCAGAACGTGAATCAAAAACGCGGGAAAGCTCAAATGTAAAAAAATATTTTATATTAAAAAGACATTCGCAAAATCGAAAATAAAATAACAATTAAATATTAGATCTAAATTATATAGACATCGATTATCATAATTACATTTTATGGGAAAATTATTTGCATGTAGCATTTTTAATTTATAAATGTAAAATAAAATAATGAATGTAGTGAAAAGAGAAAGTATTCGCAATAACTTCAAGCGTAAAGGAAGAAATGACTTCGTTTACAAAGATAGTACAGTGGGTAGGTTAATCTAGAAGATTGTAAAGTAATTTACAAGAGACAAATGTTTATTATGGGTTATGTGTTTAATATTCTTATACCATTATTTTCACGAGGAATCTGTGGCACCATAACAAAATTACCAGCCTTCAGTGCGACATTACAAACATCGCGTTTTTCGAAAGCTCCCAGATATCAGTTCAATAAAGAAAATGGAGCAGAAAATAAAAGAAAATCTTCAATGGGACCTCCATCAGGATTTCCTCCCACCATCAAAAGAAAGTACGTAAAAATTAAGAATAAGGGCACACATAAGAAGTTAAAAGACTGTAAAATTACTCAATCTCAAAGATTTATGATGTTGTTTCATTATACATCCTTTTCTTCCTTTTATGTTTATTTAATATTTAACGTATATAGGTATGAAGCACTAAATTGTTGATAGGCACCCAATTATGCCACCTAAAAATTATAAATTATACATAAATCATTTTCAGACAATAGTATATGCGTACATCAAATATCAATATTCGTTAATTTAAAAAATACTTTTTCTTTATAATTTAATAAGAAATAAGAATTAACCACAGAATAATAACACCAAGTTCGAAATTTGATTCGTCATCGAGTTCTCGTATCCAACCACGCGTGCTCGCCAGCGATTCTGCTGTCGTAGACTCTTCATTTTGTACTCCAAAGAATCGACCAGCGGCTATTAGATATATTAGTAGTAGTAGCAGGGGTAAGTATACAAAGAATTTTTAATTTTTATTTATAACAATACTTACTACTTAAAAATAAATTGTAATTTAAAATGTTAAGTTAGTTACTTTAAGAGATAAAAACTGTACTTAGATGTATATGTATTTGAGCAACATAATCAGTTACTGATTATACTCTTCAATAAAGATTAAAAAAAATACTTACTAATATAAAACTTACTATTGTATAACTACATTTTGCAAATAAATGAATTTTGAATTTTTGAATTTTGAATACTATAATGAAAGTAATACTTTGACATATTTTTACAACAGTAATAATAGCTATATTTAATTTCAGGACCTCATAGTGGTAATAGGTCTGCATGGTCAACGAGCACAAGTGTAGTTGAAGCTAGTGTCATTTTGGGTAATTAATCAAGCAAACTTTTTTTTCTTAGGTATCAGCCAGTAATATATATTTATATCTAAATCTTATTTTAATTTGATTTAGATATATGATCGAAAAAAATGAAAATTGCGTTGTTTTTTAGATGCTATATTTTAATCGACGATTTCTTTTTAATATTTGATTACTTTGTCAAACTTCAGCTATTTCAGAAGGGCGTGGCATGGCCCGCGGGGAAATAGGAATGGCTGCTATAGATCTACGACACCCTAATCTGATTCTTTGCCAGTTTAGCGACACCCTGCTATACACTCACACAATGACAAAAATAAATTTCTTCAATCCTGTTGAGGTGATTATAGAATACTAGCTGTTCCGCGCGGCTTCGCTCCCTTAATGTTATATAGTCCAATTTAAACAACCAAAAATGAATCAAATCTTTCCTCTCTAAGTAAGATGTAGATGTAGAGAAAGCTTTTGTCGTTAAAGGTTAAGTGTAAACGTGTAATTGTAGAATATTTAACAACTTTAAATTTGGTGCAATAATGATTTAAGAATTTAAACGGAGGATGAAGAGTTGTAATCTTCTACAACTCTACCTCTGCAACTCATTTTGTTAAGTGTTGCGCATCTATCTTCTTCAAAAGACGTAGTAGTGATAGAGGTGTTGGTACTAACTAATGTTAATGCGCTAATAGATTTAATACATAAGAAATCTGCTGACAGTCTCTCAAAATAAACACCACCATTTATAGATTATAGTACCTCACACGTTTTGTGAAGGAGTACAGCCAAGCCAATTGTATCAATTGATCAAGGATCACTACCCTCTGGTCAATTTAACGGCGGTACAAAGAAGACACTTCAATGACGCGAATGGACGGCAGCAAATACAAACCCTTTGCGCGCCACAATACAGTGCAGTTTATCTTCAAGTTTTACATAAGTACATTTAGATTGATATTTTTGCAATAGACCGTTTAATTCAGATTATTATATCGTGGTTAATTGAGCCTGAAAGTTTGAAACATTATGTATTATTATATGTTTAAGACGTTCGTTATTCTTATAATATTAGCATTTTAATACGATTGTACGTATTATTTTTTAATCGTTACTTCTTAGTAGTCTAAGAGATAACAACAAAAAATAATATTAACGTGAAAATTTTATTTTAAAGAATATTGAGCATTGTAATCACATTGGAATTTAATTTAAATAGGTAACACCAATTTCAGGTTTTACGCACTAACAGCCGCAGCAGCAGTACTCAAGTATGTTGAATACATACAATGCATAGTCTTCGCCAGAGAATCTATAAAAATCGAGTATCATTCTTCAGAAAATACAATGATCATTGGTAACTATATGGTTTTTAGACGTGTAAGGACCTAAGGGAAAATGGATATATTCATAATACAGATAAAATTAAAAAATATATACATGATTAAACGACATGTGGTTCCGGTATTTCAAAATATTTTGTTCGTTGTACCGGTTGTACCGTACCGTTTTACCGTTGTTCGCTGTAAGCGATAAGACCACCACTTGTACCTTACACTTTTATGCTATACTTCGCTGTATCGAAGTCAAAAACGTATTATATTAAAAAAAAAAAAAGTTAATCCTTTTTTTAGGAAAAATATTCAATCATCAGTTCAGTCATCTGTTCTTTAGATGTGTAAGGTACATTAACTTCGCTGTATCGAAGTCACACACTTATTATATTAAAAAAAGACAAGTTAATCCTTTTTTTTTAGGAAAAATATTCATACATTAGTTCAGTTATCTTTTCTTTAGATGTAGGCACAGCAACTCAGCTGGAACTAGTCCAACCCCTGGTACCATCCGCTGGTCCAACTTGTTGTCTCCTCGGTGTTCTTGGTCCAACGTATACTATAGGAGGTATCCGGGCATTACGGGCTGCGATACTGCAACCCTCGTGTAATAAGGAGTTCATTGAAGCTAGGTTGGATGCGGTGCAAGAATTGATTGAAAACGATTCCGGGATTATGTCTGGATTACAAGTACTTATGTTTTGACTTTGCCTTTTAAATCAATTGCTTCTATTCTGTTCTACTTGACACCTTTAACTGTATTACCATTGCAACTAATCCTCTAGCATCTATCCTAAATTCCCGTGTTCTTGTTGATTGATTTATAATGAGTATATTATTTGATTGTGTTTCTAATCCAATGACAAATTAAAGCTTTATCATTTCATTGAATGGCAGAATAATCACTTTCGTTATTCTTATCTAGGATACGATAAAAAAGTTATCAGAAATAGACAAAATTCTTTTGTTATGCATTGAAACTAATCAACAAATGGATCGATTTGGAGAAGCGCAATTAAATCAAACGCTTCTACTAAAAACGACTATGGATTTGGTTCCAAATTTGGTGGAAGTACTCACACCAGCTCAGAGTGGTCGACTTAGAAAAATCAGAATGGTAGGAGATGCTCGAAACGCAACTTTTATACAAGACTTGGCACATTTTGGTTTTCATATTGAATAATAAATTGTGAATAATAGATGTTTCCGTTTTTTTCATTTAAAACTATCCAATGTTTTAAAGGATTTCGAAAATTCACACTACAAAGAAATAGCAGAGCGTATAAGAAATGTTTTATTAGATGATGCTCATTTAGAAAAAGGTGCAATGGGTAGTCTCCAACGATGTTTCGCAGTGAAACCAGATATAAATGGGCTACTAGACGTCGCTAGACGAACGTACTCAGAACTGATTGAAGATATTCAAAAGATCGTAGAGCAGCTCAGTGAAACTTACGACTTACCGATTCGACTGAACCAAAACGTTATGAAGGGTTTTCACATTGTGTTACCCGTTGCTCCTAAAAATAGAAGAGATTTTAATGTTAACGATTTACCAGCTATATTCATACAGGTATTGCCTTATTTATTGTAAAGCATAGTTAACTATACCGGTATATACTTATTTTAACCATAAGTGCGCCATCGTGTAATTAGCGACGGTTTAGAGACGAGAGATTATTAGAGACGGTTTATACTGACTGTTCTTCACAGGAGGAAAGACATGACCTCTTAAACGTCTCACTCTTCCTGATAAAGGTCCGAATCGGTCCAAAACTGTCGGACTACACCGACCTAAAAAACAGTGAGTATAAGGCCCATAGCACATGGCGTATTTTAAACGCGCAGGCGACGCGCGTATTAGGAACGCGCGTCTTCGGCGCCGTAGACGCCGATTCTTGCGTTTGCATTGATGACACAAGCGCGCGCATGAAGAGCGTATACGCGCAGTAGAAGCTTTACTGTATTTTGAAGATTACTGTATTTTGATGAGTTAAGTCCGATTTTACAATTAAAAGAAGATCTTGGAATGACGAATATGACATTCGATAACATTTATAAAATTTCTTCCATCTTCTATGTATAACCAATTTTTTAAACGTTGTATGATAATGACCACTCAATCTTCTTTCACTCGTAAATGGGTCAATCAATCAATGCAAACGCAACAATCGGCGTCTACGGCGCTGATAATGCGCGTTCCTAATACGCGCTTCGCCTGCGCGTATAAAATACGCCGTGTGCTATGGTCCTAAGATACAAGGTTGCGTTCAAATCTCGTATGAAGCGCGTATACGCGCGTCATCTGCACGTCGCCTGTGCGTATAAAATACGCCGTGTGCTATGGGCCTAAACCGTCTGAACACAACGTAATTATACTGGTATAGCTTATAAAATTGTAATTTACTTACTTTAAAGGTAATTTTTAATGGGACAACTGTGACCATGACCACAGAAGAGTTAGTAGTGCTCGATCATCAAGCAAAAGAAGCTCTCAATGAGATTCAGAAAATGAGTAACATGCAAGTAGACTATTATGATGTTTTGTGAACTGATAAAAAGATGAAAAGGTAATATAATAAATATGTTTTTCTAGAGTTATTTCAGCGTTGCTTAAAGATTTGAGACCGTTTATGGCAAGTCTTTATAAACTTTGTGAGAATGTCGCTGAATTGGATATTTTGATAGCCTTAGCACAAGTAAGTATTTTATCCGACTATTTAGTGTTAACCTACTTTTATTACAAAGCAAATGATAATTGGTAACATCTAACCTCTCTTGCGTATGTATATGCGTAAATTATAATATTTTGATAAATGTATTGTTTGTCAGTATTTCATTTCATACTTATATTTATTTATAGATTAGTACCGTTGGCTCATATATACGTCCAGAATTCAACAACTATTTGGACATAAGAAATAGTGTTCATCCTCTCTTAGACTATAATAGTCAAGTTATGCCTGTTCCTAACGATGTTGTAAGTCATTGACTATTTATACATTATATTGTAAATATTATTAAGAATTGAATGTAAAAATTTATAAATTTTAGTTTGCAAGCCCTGAATATAATTTTACGATTATAACAGGACCAAATATGGGAGGGAAAAGTATTTATATCAAACAAATAGCTATCATGCAGGTTATGGCACAGGTAATAATAAATTTAGACGATAATATTAAATCTTATACAAACTCTTATAAATCATATACTTACGTATTTCTTATTTTTATATTTTTAGTTGGGTTGTTTTGTACCAGCAACAAATGCAGTATTGAGACTTTGCGATCGTATTTTCTCAAGGATAGGTTTCAATGATAGCGTTGAGCTAAACGCTTCTACTTACGTTATTGAGGTATTCATTTTATGATTCTTTCTACAATGGATTGACGTTAATATTCATTAAATAATTTGTTTGTAGATGAAAGAAATACAACACATACTGAAGGGTCTCACACGATGTAGCTTAGTTATAATAGATGAATTGTGTAGGTAAGTAAAGCAATAATTTTAGAACAAGAATAGTATTTAAAAATTTAAGAAGTATGTAATATTAAAGAAAAATAAAACATTTTAGAGGTACTTCAATTGAAGAAGGCACTGCAATAGCATGGGCCATTTGCGAAGAGCTCATATCAAGCGAAGCTTTTACATTTTTTACAACTCATTTCATGTATTTAACCAGACTAGAAGATCTATACTTCAATGTCGTCAAGTAAAAATATTACATTTTAATAACATACTTTGCCTAAATCGTCCCACATAATTAAAAAATCTTAATTTACTTCTAGCCGACATACAGCTGTCATAGAAAGCGATACGGAAAATGCAGAAAGGAGTCTTATTTATCAACATAAGATTGAACCAGGAGTATCTAAAATTGATAATTACGGTTTGGCTTTGGCTGCTAAAACAAATTTGCCTGAAGAAACAGTCAATCTAGCTAAAGAATTAGCTGAACTTATTTCGAGCAGAAAGCAGGTACGTGCATAATAGTATAGAATTCACTTGAATATAAAAATCTTTGTAGACAAACTATCTGTTGGATATCAGTCGGAAATCACAAGTTCCAAATTTAAATTTCACAATATATTACTAATCATTATTATAGTCAAATTGACATCAATAACCAATACTGCATTTTTAAGAAACTATGTTTTACTGAAAACACGTCTTTTTTAGCCACAACACTTTTTAGCACGAGATAAAAACGATGATCGTAGGGTGTACGAAATTAACGCTAAAGTTGCACAAGAAATAAGACAAAACCATGATCCGAATATAAAATCCATTATTAATAAATATGCATCCGAAAATCCCGATTTGATCAGGCGGCTTTATATTCAAGATAGCAATTCAAGTCGTTCGAATGTTACAAATAAAACCACTGAACCTAGTGAAGTTAATTCAGAAAGTATAATTTCCCACAATGAAAGACGATCACGAATCAATAATAGTGTAATGACTTCCGATAATATTAGTTACGATAAAAATATTCTGAGTAAGAATTTTAATCATATTCATCCTACAACGGTAAAATCTTCAACAGAATTACTTAACACGTTATACAATACTGTTGATCAATTGACAGAAAGTACTGTGTGTAATAATTCTGCAAGAAGTACAAAATCTATTAATATAGATATACAAGAAAAAAGAGATTCTGATTATATTCAAGAAAATAATAGCCAGAACGAAAATAATGTTAACGATGAAGATAATGCTATAAAATCTCAAAATTTGGTAAACAATGCAAATGATCATACAAATTCATATATAGAAGATAAAGAAATGGAGGAGCAAACAAAAGAACAAGACTATATCGAATGTTCTAACAAAGAAACCACTGATTCGGATCTAGCTGAAGCCCCAACTCAAATGATTGAAGAATGTTATTCAAATTCAAATCACAGTAGTGACATCTTATCAACAGATGAAGAATTAATGCAAGAAACTATTAAAGAAATTACGGAATATACTGATGATCTCCAAATCGAAAGCATCGTTTTAACTCCACCGCCGGCTTTTCGGGATCTTTAAAATAAATAAATTATAAAAAATGTCTGGCATGTTTTGCATTAGAATATGAATGTTAATACAAATAAATTTTCTTGAAAGATTGCTGTTTTATAGTTTTTTTTAATTATTATCAAATGAGTTTAATCGATAATAGACAAAAGAGATTTTTTTTATTGTTTTTAATGGAGAGTGAAGAACTAACTAAAATACATAAAAATACATAGAAACCTTCTTGATTGTCTACTCCATAACAACTTTTGCTAGATGAATGGTCGGAAAATTTATAATTTTGCATGTAAATTGGTTAAGAATAGATAATAATATAAGAACAATTCAAAACATATCTCTTTTCTTTTTATTCAATGAATAAAATTGGTTTTCATACGAGAATAATAATTGTCTTTGTAAAAAAAATATAATGGTAACCCTAAAAAGGCAATGCTAAAATCCATAGACTATCATTACAACAATCAAAATGCAAATGGCCGCGTTTGACTTCGCGTTATTTGCGTTAGATTAAAAGTGAAAACATGTGAAATATTTAGATTTTTTAATGTTATTTAAAAAGTGTATTCGATAAATTTGCAAACTATTGTGTAAAGAGTAAAGTGAGTTAACTTTTAAATATTCTTGGTTACCGGTCGTCTTCATAGAGCGTATAGTGTACCACGCGTTTTTGTTTATAGAGAGGTAGCAGCGATGTCGCTGCCGCCGTATTTGCTGGGTCCCAACCCCTGGGCCACGATGATGGCCCAGCAGCAGTTGGCGGCGGCCCAGCAAGCGGCTCTGCAGGCGCATGCAGCCGCCGCCGCTGCTGCGCCTCCGGTGCCACCAGCCCAGCCACCCAAACCTCATCATATACCGGAAGAAAAAATAAAGGAAAAGAGTAAGCATACATTTTCATTATTTTGATAAAGTATTTAGATATAAAAATCGGTATATTTCGAAGGTATTGTTTATGAGGTTACATAGATTCATAAAATGCCACTATATTAAATAGGTTGCCCTCGTTTGATCTTTTCTATTTACAAACTGTGGTGTATATTGGAAGCTGTTGATTATCTGAGTGTTCTGTGAAGTTTAAAGATGAAAAATATAAGCATACATGCATCAGCTATTTATCAGAAAAACCGTTTATAATTCAAAACATTAAAAGCCGCTGCAACTGGCTTATGCATCCCAAAAATCAGTATTTATCACTGGATTCAATTATTGTGTTTCTGTCCCTGAATAACAATATCATTCAAAATGTACTGATTTGAAATTCTGGGAAAGAAAACAATCGACATAAACATCATAGATTTGACATACTAATCTCATATATATATCTTATATATCTTAATATTTTTATAACAATTTATATTTGTTATTTTAACACTAACTTATTATGTATTATACTATACCTAGTATGTCCCAAAGAGGTCAATGGAACCATTTTTCATCTAATAGTTTTCTAAATATTGTTGACCTTAAAAATAATACCCGCCTTAAGAAATATATTTTATTTATATTTTCTATTTTGGACTAAAACAATAACAACAGAATGATTTTTATTCTTGTAAATTAAAAAAAAAATGTTGTCCCCAATAAAGGCCCAATGTTTCACCATTCAAGAATTTATGATGAAACTATTTCCTGTGGGGTAAATTATTTGCATCAGATATAATTTTTCATTTCAGTATCAATGAAAAATGCTGTTGTTGCATACATGTTGTTTTTGGGATTAAAGCCCACATGGCTATTATTGAAACATTCTAGATTAATAATTTTAAAATTTTTTGTCTACACTGTCTTGTCTGCAGTGTTATGTACTGTTGTAATCTTTTTAAAAAAACTACAAGAAATTAAAATATTTTAAATATCCACAAAACCCATAAAAAATTATGTTACATTTTTGGCTTATTATTTGTTGATCTAATGAACAAAATTCTATTTCCATACTAAGTTCATATTTTTTTACAACAGCTACAAAATGGCTTCAACTACAGTCAAAACGTTTTGCCGAAAAGCGAAAATTCGGTTTTGTCGACGCACAGAAGGAAGACATGCCACCAGAGCACATTCGTAAAATTATCAGAGACCATGGTGATATGACCAGCAGAAAATACAGACATGACAAGCGTGTGTATCTTGGTGCCTTAAAATACATGCCGCATGCTGTTATGAAGCTTCTTGAAAATATGCCTATGCCCTGGGAGCAAATCAGAGATGTTCAAGTACTTTATCACATCACTGGAGCTATAACATTTGTGAACGAAATTCCCTGGGTCATAGAACCAGTGTACATAGCACAATGGGGCACTATGTGGATCATGATGCGGCGCGAAAAGCGAGATCGTAGGCATTTCAAGAGAATGAGATTTCCACCATTTGATGATGAGGAACCTCCACTAGACTATGCTGACAATATTCTAGATGTCGAGCCACTGGAGCCTATTCAAATTGAGTTAGACCCAGATGAAGATGGAGCAGTGGCTTCATGGTTTTACGATCACAAACCTTTATTAGGAACAGTACATGTGAATGGATCTACATACAGAAAATGGAACTTGACTCTGCCACAAATGGCGACACTGTATCGCCTCGCAAATCAGTTGTTAACTGATCTAGTTGATGATAATTACTTCTACTTATTTGATTCCAAGAGTTTCTTCACTGCTAAAGCTCTGAACATGGCCATACCTGGTGGGCCCAAGTTTGAACCCTTAGTTAAGGACAATTCAGCTGGAGATGAGGACTGGAATGAATTTAATGACATTAACAAGATCATTATCAGACAACCAATCAGAACTGAATACAGAATTGCATTCCCATACTTGTACAATAATTTGCCACACTTCGTTCAATTATCATGGTGAGTATTCTTTCAATATTACAAATATAAATTAAGTAACTTTTATTAAAACAAAATGAACTGTATCTGGAATAATTTAATTTTTACTTCATTTGAATTATATTATTAACACAATATATTCTTTACAGGTACCATACACCAAATGTGGTATACATCAAAACAGAGGATCCAGATCTACCAGCATTCTATTTCGACCCTCTCATCAACCCAATTTCACACAGACACACAGTAAAGTCACTAGATCCTGTACCTGATGAGGAGGAATTTGTTCTGCCAGAGGAAGTTACTCCATTCCTACAGGAAACAGCATTGTATACAGATAACACAGCTAATGGTATTGCTTTATTGTGGGCACCAAGACCATTTAATATGAGATCAGGTAAATTTAAAGATTTTTTTTTCTTTTAAATTTAAGTATTTAATTTATATCTTAGATTCTAAGTATATTAAAAACTTACTGTTTAAATTTTCGAATCATAGGTCGTTGCCGTCGCGCTATCGATGTACCATTGGTCAAGACCTGGTACAAAGAGCATTGTCCACCAGGACAGCCCGTAAAAGTACGCGTTTCGTACCAAAAGCTGCTGAAATATTACGTGCTGAATGCGCTTAAACATCGCCCACCTAAGCCACAAAAGAAGAGGTAAGATTTAGCGTTCCCCTTTTAACAGGTTTAGTTAGTTCCACTAGTAGAAACAGGAATTTAGAATATATAAATATGAATAAACTATATTTTTATATTTCGTCATTAAAGTAAATTGTAATATAATTTGAAATTATATGTCTGTTTAATTGCTTATTTTTTTTTGTAAATGACTAAAATGTACAAAATCTGTTTTGTCCTTAGATACTTGTTCCGATCCTTCAAATCAACGAAGTTTTTCCAAACAACAACCCTGGATTGGGTGGAAGCTGGTCTCCAAGTGTGCAGGCAGGGCTACAACATGCTCAACCTGCTCATTCACAGAAAGAACTTGAATTATCTTCATCTTGATTATAACTTTAACTTGAAACCTGTGAAAACGCTCACTACTAAAGAGAGAAAGAAGTCTCGTTTCGGAAATGGTAAGCTATAATTACACCATACACTTTATTATTGAACAGTTTCAATAAATTTGTCATACCATGTGTTCTCATGATCATGGTTTTACCATATTGCATGATATCAATATTAATGCTGGCAGTAACAAGACTCGCGAAAACTTATATAGAAAAACATTTTCAGCATTCCACTTATGTCGTGAAATCCTACGACTCACCAAGCTGATAGTGGATTCCCACGTCCAATATCGTCTGAACAATGTGGACTCGTTCCAACTGGCTGATGGTCTGCAGTACATCTTCGCTCATGTTGGTCAACTGACCGGCATGTACCGATACAAGTACAAGCTCATGAGACAGATCAGGATGTGCAAGGATTTGAAACATCTGATCTATTACAGATTCAATACTGTGAGTAATATTTTCTTAGCTAATTAATGGATTTTTTTTTTCAATTTAAATGGCAGCTTTTTTAATTTTCATGCATGTAACTTTACTTGAATAAAATAAAAGATAGTAAAACAAGTTCATATCTATTACTCACTTCTTTTAGTTACTTAATAAATCTTTAAGTAAAAGTTTCGCAAACAATTTATATGTACAACAAATAATACTTATATTGCCAGCCTTTCTTCTACATTATTTCAAATACCTTCTTGTTGATTGCACCACCTGCATTATTATTATTACTTTCCTTTCCTAGACCTTGAGGTTGCCTGGTAGAAACCGCTTTACAGCGATAAGGCCGCCTTTTGTACATTTCTAGTTTGTAATTTGATATTGTGTTATTTTATACACATTTAGTAGAATAAAGAGTTATTCTATTCTATATTGGTGGTGTAAGAGGAAACATAAAAATTCTTAAACTAGAAAGAATGTTTATTTTAGGGCCCAGTTTCCAAAGGCCCTGGATGTGGTTTCTGGGCGCCGGGCTGGCGTGTGTGGCTGTTCTTTATGAGAGGAATCACCCCACTGCTGGAGAGGTGGCTTGGGAACTTGCTCTCAAGGCAGTTCGAAGGAAGACATTCTAAAGGTAATATTTGAATATGATTTATTTATTAAGGTGACCATGAATAACCTCGTTTTCTTTATGAAGTTGGTTAAAATGTCGATATCTCTAATAAATTCGTTTTAAATGCAATACTAGTTTTTAGACATTAAAATTAAAAAATTTACTTATCAAATTTGATTAATCACCTCACGATTAAAAACCCCAAAGATACAAAAAAACGTTATTGCATTACTTATAAGTATTATCTGATTTATAATTTGAAAAATCATTCACACTATTGATGAAATCAATTTTTTAAATCAAGTAGCAATACCTAAGGCAGTTCTTTATTCTTGTAATACTTCAAAAATTTTTTTTTATTACATCTGATACTACATACCCATTTCAAAGGTGTCGCAAAGACGGTAACGAAGCAGCGCGTCGAGTCTCACTTCGACCTCGAGCTGCGCGCATCAGTCATGCACGACATTGTCGACATGATGCCGGAAGGTATCAAACAGAACAAGGCCAGGACTATTCTGCAGCACTTGTCGGAGGCTTGGAGGTGCTGGAAAGCGAACATTCCTTGGAAGGTTTGTAGAACTTTCTCATATGCTAAGAAATGGGTTTATTTCTTATACTGTCTTTAAAAGATTGGCCAGTATGTAAATCAATATCATTGGGAAAGTGTAGTAACATTAAGATTTCTTAACATCATTTTAGGTAGATCATATTTACAGTTATTGTTAGTTACCTAGTTCAAGTAGTACTTAACTAGTTCAATATATTTTATTTTAATGTTGTACCATAATATGTTATTGTAAAACATTAAAGTGAAAATATATTGAACTAGTTAAGTACTAGTAAAAAAGAACTACTAGTTAAAATATTAACAACCTGAAGACTTATACTTATTTGAATGCCAATGATTTTAATCGTACCTATCTTTATCCAGGTGCCCGGCCTCCCTACACCCATAGAAAACATGATCCTCCGCTACGTTAAAATGAAGGCGGATTGGTGGACCAACACCGCGCATTACAACCGCGAAAGAATTCGACGAGGCGCCACAGTTGATAAGACTGTGTGCAAGAAGAACTTGGGTCGCTTGACCAGGCTCTACCTGAAGGCGGAGCAAGAGCGGCAGCATAATTATCTCAAGGTTTGTCATGTTATATACGCATTATATGTCTGCAGTGCATAATAAATTTGTAGGTTTCAAGATATAACAAACTTGAAGAAGTGTGGTTAAAGTGTAGGTACATTGATGATGATAACTTTAAAGAATTGAATCCTTTCCTTAAAAACAAAAAGCAAATATCGAAAAATTATGGGTTGATAACTAGCTCATCGCGCACATCTCCCGTTCACGTAGGATTTTTGGGATAAAAACTATCCTTGGGTTTTCACGAATCTCTGAACAAAATTTTTATCCACTTACAATGAATAAAATATAAATAAACTTAAATTTTATGCAGGATGGTCCATACATCTCACCCGAGGAAGCTGTAGCGATCTACACAACAACGGTGCACTGGCTGGAGTCCCGTCGTTTCGCTCCCATCCCCTTCCCGCCCCTGTCATACAAACACGACACGAAGCTCCTCATCCTGGCGCTTGAGAGGCTGAAGGAGGCCTACAGCGTGAAGTCCAGGCTGAACCAGAGTCAGAGGGAGGAGTTGGGGCTGATCGAGCAGGCGTACGATAACCCGCACGAGGCGCTGTCGAGAATCAAGCGTCATTTGCTCACGCAGAGAACGTTTAGAGAGGTAATTTTTTTTTCTTTGTAAATTGATATAATATATATCATTAAAAAAAATAACTACTATTAAAAGTTTATTAACAAATAATAAAATTTTGCGTAGTAATTTGGTATGGATCATACTATGTTAGTTTTTTATTTTTAGTTTATTTTGTGTCATTTAGCTTTTATAAAAGCAAACACATAGTTGGTAACATCAAGGGTCTGATTGGCTTCCTGAAGAAGTTGGGTTGACTCGAATAAACCCACACGCAAAACAAGCGCGTAAGTCGTCGAGTTGCGAAAACCAGCCCGAATAACAATAGACAATAGACATTAATATTATAATTGTAATCCATAGGTTGGTATAGAGTTCATGGACCTGTACTCCCACCTGGTGCCGGTGTACGACGTGGAACCTCTGGAGAAGATCACAGATGCGTATCTTGACCAGTATCTCTGGTACGAAGCGGATAAGAGACGACTTCTACCGCCCTGGGTCAAACCTGCTGATACTGAGCCATCGCCGCTACTGGTCTATAAATGGTGTCAAGGTATGACTCAGTCTCTTAAACAATGTAACAATGTAACGCTAAACCATAACATATTGCATTTTATTGGCAAATTTTGTGAAATAAATCTACATCTACACTAAAATTATAAAGAGGACACATTTGATTTTATGTTGGTTTGTTTGAATTGTCTCCAATAAATCATTTTTCTATGGAAATATATTATCACTGATGAACATAGGTTATACTATAGGTGTAATAACATAATGCTATGGGAACAAAGTGTGGAACAGCTAGTTGTAAGATAAAATGTTTTGTAAGATCGAAAATCCTTAAACCAACTTGAAATTAAACCACTGCATTACCATTATGCTATGTAAACTTTGCTAAGAATGAAAAAGATTTGAGTTTCAAAAAACAGCATTTCTTAAGTATTTATTAACATATGAAGAAAGAAGATGGTGAAGATGGAAGATACTATGTGATCGCCCATTGTGTGCGTTGTGGCATGGAGATTCGTGTAGATATCATCCCCTTGTTACAAACCTCACCTTGGTTGATTACACCCACTTGGTTCATTATCATCAAAAAATATGTGTTTTAGTTGTGGATTCATGATAATTCAATCATAAATTATTTGTTCCATATAATATTTGTGTACCAAAAATAATTAGAAAATTGCATGTTTCCAAGAGCATTTGTGCTATTAATATGTATGTTTTTAAGTGTATAAAATAATAATAGAATATGTTTATTCACCAGTTACAATTTTAACACTTAAAAGTTCTCAAGTATATATTTCGCGTCTGCTGCCGAACTAAGCTTGTGCTTATAATACAGCAAGCAGCGCAATAACCCACAGACAATTTCTTCTAATTTAATATAATTTCTAAATTACTGATGTGTATAAGTGAACCATGCATATAAAAGTGAAATTTCATAAATTGTATTCTTACTAACCATTAAAAATATTTAGGTATCAACAACTTACAAGACGTATGGGAGGTGGGCGAAGGCGAGTGCAATGTGCTGCTAGAGTCGAGATTCGAGAAGCTATACGAAAAGATCGATCTCACGCTGCTCAACAGATTGCTGCGGTTGATCGTCGACCATAACATCGCTGATTACATGACTGCTAAGAACAACGTTGTTATCAATTATAAGGTATGTTATTTGCTTGTTTCTTAGGTAAAACTAGTAAGATATATTTTTTATGGTATAAGAGGGCACACAAGCTGGCGAGTCACTTTGTGTTAAGTGATCAACGCCCACAAGTTACTTTATGTGGAGATTATAAAAAACATTTACGTTATACATTCAATAAATATAATTTCTGTATTGAAAAAAATTTATAGGAATAAGCTAAAGTTTTGATTGAACGAATTCATAAAACTTCAGATGTACAAAATTTCGCCATGAAGCAAATGTTTATCATGGTTTCTGTTAGTGATTCTTATTTATGCTCAATGAATACATATAAACCTAATATATATAGAATGAAGTGATGAACCGCGTAGGGGTCCTGAAACCAGAGAAGCGCTGTGCTCTGGGGGCGGGTGGGGCCCGAAGCCGTGCTGATCGCATCGAGTCTAGGGCACACTCGTCTGACAATACGCTTTCTGATCATTCTAATAAAATATATGTATTTTTTGACTAATTGTGCTTTGCAAAAAAATACTTACCAGCGGCTTGAACAAAAAAAAATTCATTAATGGCACTATCATGGTCAATTTTTGTTTGTATTTAAACATTGTAACATCAAAATTGCACGTAATATTTACCTATAAACTAATACTCTTCCACATTTGTACAGGACATGAACCACACCAACTCGTACGGTATCATCCGCGGTCTGCAGTTCGCGTCGTTCATCGTGCAGTACTACGGCCTAGTGCTAGATCTGTTAGTGCTGGGCTTGCAGCGGGCGAGCGAGATGGCGGGCCCGCCGCAGTTGCCGAACGACTTCTTAGCGTATCAAGATCGAGCTGTGGAGACTGCGCACCCGATAAGACTGTACTGCAGATATGTGGACAGGATTCATATATTCTTTAGGTAAGCTAATCTATCAAATAGCGTAATTTGATGGGGCCGCAACCCCCTCTTTCATAAATAAAACATAAAAATGCATGGGTTTGACTTTCATTATGTGAAAAAAATATTAAGGCCGGTTTAAGGAATATTGTAGTTGAAACGTTTTAATGAAATGAAAGTTTGTCTACGATCGGTGGATGATTTCCTAGATTATGTAACAAAAAATTGTTAAATAAAATTATTTTTATTTCTTTTATAGTGCATTGAATCATAGAATTTGAATAGAAGTCTTTATTTTTTAAAAAAAAAGCTTATGAGTAGCAAGTTGTAGAAACTGCATACCCAATAACATTGTATTGCATCTGCAATTTGTAAGATTGAAATTCCTTATAGATAAGATGCAGCTTGCAGCTCAACACAAATAGAAATTTTAATGGGATCCACTGTAGTTCGTAATAATTAATCTATTAGTTGATAAATAAATAAATTTTTATTTTTTTCAATTTTAATTTAATTTCATGTTGAAAGCGAAGTTTTACCCTCTTAAGCTATGTTTTCAAATGTCCTAATCGTAAGTATTTTCGACATAGGTTCACGGCTGAAGAAGCACGCGACTTGATCCAGCGCTATCTTACTGAGCATCCCGACCCCAACAACGAGAACATTGTCGGTTATAACAACAAGAAGTGCTGGCCGAGAGATGCGAGGATGCGACTCATGAAACACGACGTTAACTTGTGAGTACAAACGCCCTTTTAATTAATAATAATAGAAGAAAATGATAACATAATCACATGCAGCATTTACTTGATCTCAGTAACCCGTAAATGTGGCTATGACGAGTGTTAAAGCTGAGATATATTTTGACAGTAGATGGTTTAGGATGTTATTATGTTTAACAATATTCATAACATAGCATCTTCAATTGTTTTTTTTGATACAGTAAAAATACGCGTTAACAGTTTAAACGATTCATGAGTTTCTGATGTTAATATGTGAAAATAGTATATATGTCGAAAAGTATAGTATTCAGATCTTCAGAAACCTTGCTCTTTTTATCCTGCGTCCATAAGGTTTTATGGAAGAAATTGCTAGACTAGACGTTTATTTGTGAATATCATTGTTGAAAATACCATTTTTGTGCAACAAACGATACAAATAAATTAATGTAGTGACAGGCTTTCCACTAGAATGAAGTGATGAACCGCGTAGGGGTCCTGAAACCAGAGAAGCCCTGTGCTCTGGGGGCGGGTGCGGCCCGAAGCCGTGCTGATCGCATCGAGTCTAGGGCACACTCGTCTGACAATACGCTCTCTGATCATTCTAATAAAATATATGTATTTTTTGACTAATTGTGCTTTGCAAAAAAATACTTACCAGCGGCTTGAACAAAAAAAAATTCATTAAATACAATACACTCTCTGATCATTCAATCAATATAATTTATAGCCTTTCAAATTAGCCAACGTTTTTGTATTATTTTTTATCACCTCTTTTATTTATTGCATTGCAATTTGTACAACATTATGCATTTTTGAAAGAAGTAATTATTTATAATTAGTTTTTGAATAAATAATTTTTTAGGATTTTAAATTTTGTAAATTCATAAAATGTTTTATGGTCATTTATCTCAGTAATTTTAGATAGTTAAATGTTTTTTGTTTCTCTAGTCACATTCTCATTTTTTGTTGTAGATTTGAGCATGGTATAATAGTCTGGTAGTTTTTTGTTTTATTGATATTGAAAACGTCACCAATCCTTATGTGTTTTTTTCTTGAATATTAAATATATTTTTAGTAGCAATGTATATCATTAAAAAACACTTCAAAGTTGCTTTCGGCGCGGTATCTGTTAAAATGACACGTTGGTTATTATGTTCAATACAATATATATTTAATATTTAGGGGTCGAGCGGTCTTCTGGGATATAAAGAACCGTCTGCCGCGCTCCGTAACTACGATACAGTGGGAGAACAGCTTCGTCTCAGTTTATTCGAAGGATAACCCCAATTTATTGTTCAATATGGCTGGCTTTGAATGCAGAATCTTGCCTAAGGTATGTGTTAATTTATTTTTGTTTATTTTGTTTGCATCACATTCATTATTTTATCAGTAATAGAATAATACTTAGGTCTGGAATGATAATAATAAGTAACAGTTTTGATCTAATACTGGTAACGTTTAATTTCGTTGCCGTTAAAATTCGAGTGAAATAAGCCATTGTTATTTTGTCACTGTAGGATTAGGAAAACCATCTCATTTTAAATATAAAATCAACAAATGTTTGCAGTGTCGCAGTCAAAACGAGGAACTATCACACCGAGATGGAGTATGGAACCTGCAAAACGAGGTGACCAAGGAGAGAACTGCTCAATGTTACCTTAGAGTTGATGATGAGTCGCTGGCCAGGTTCCACAACCGTGTCCGACAGATTCTCATGGCCTCTGGCTCCACGACATTCACTAAGATCGTCAATAAGTGGAACACGGCACTTATAGGTAAGTTTAAAGATGTTATCACCACCAAATTCGAACGGGATTAAGTCGTTCAAAGGATATTTGGAATAGGAAGTGTTGAAAATATGTTGGTTTTCCTTTTTATCTTGTGGAATAGGTTCTGACTAGTGTGTTTGTACTCTCTATAAAAAGACATATTTTAAGCTCTCATTTATCTAACAAGTTCTATATCACTGTTTGATGTCATTAACATTACTTAAATATGATATGCAGTTCAATAAAGTCACACTCTAACACCCACATTCTGAAATGGACCAATGTTTGACAGATAATATTAATATAATTACATATTGGTTGATTATGCTTTAACAACTCAATGCAACCTTCATGAACAACCGGAGTCCAAAAACTAATTTGCTATTTAATTGATCAGCATTTGCAAAACCAGCCATATGTCTCTTATTATTTGCTCAACGCATAAATATTTTTCCAGGCCTGATGACCTACTTCCGTGAAGCGGTCGTCAACACCCAAGAGCTGTTAGATCTGCTAGTTAAGTGCGAGAATAAGATCCAGACCCGCATCAAGATCGGTCTGAACTCCAAAATGCCCTCCCGCTTCCCGCCCGTGGTGTTCTACACGCCCAAGGAACTGGGCGGCTTGGGCATGTTGTCTATGGGACACGTGTTGATTCCACAGGTAAATTATAGTGTAGTACATGTATTAACTTGTGTGTATTTTACATCAAAATGAATTATATAGTAGTGTTTATTTGATGAAGGAAAATTTATGTAAATTACACTAAATATGAGTAAGGCACCGTAATTCGTATGGATTAGTAGTATCAGTAAGTTCACTGTTAAAATGTAGGTGTTCTTTTTTATTTATAATTCATAACTAATTTTTTAATGATTTAATTTTACGCTGCTGTTACTATAGATAAATGAATGCACGAAGAGGCGCCTCTCTATTTTTCTCAATTGTTGACAGTATATGTATGCAAGCTTCCACTTGTGTGAGGTTCTATAGGTTCACACTCATATCCGATGTGTGCACACAAACACTAAAATAAATAGACTAATCAGGGTAAAGTATTGCAATCATAGTAAAATATTTCCAAATTCAAAAATTGGTGCGCGTCGTCGTGCGTGTCCTATCAATAGTCTACTTCTTTTTGATAACAGTGATTATCTATCCACAGTCCGACCTGCGCTGGTCGAAGCAAACGGACGTGGGCATCACGCACTTCCGGTCGGGCATGTCGCACGACGAGGACCAGCTGATCCCCAACCTGTACCGCTACATCCAGCCGTGGGAGGCCGAGTTCGTGGACTCGCAGCGCGTGTGGGCCGAGTACGCGCTCAAGCGGCAGGAGGCCAACGCGCAGAACAGGTGATATACATATTATGAGAAACATATTTTTTGTGTTTATTTTAGTGCGAGTATTTTTCTTATTGATTTCATATTTTTAACGGATTTTAAATATGGTTTTCTATATATTATTACTAGCTTTTCGCCCGCGGCTTCGCTCGCGTGGACCCGGCAATTCGAATTTTTTTCGTCGTAAAAACCATGCTTGAACTTCAACGAACATTTAAAAAAAATAATTGTCCAAATTGGTCCAGTCGTTGTTGAGTTATGAAATGAAATGA
>LQNK01001626.1:32904-56947 GCA_001586405.1 Phoebis sennae | reverse complement strand
TTTAGTTTAAAAAAACAATATGAAAAGCTAAAAATCAAAATTTGTTAACATTCTTCATTATAAATACGTTACACTTAACCTTTAATTTATAATTTGATAGCTAGATAATTAGATTGTAAAGAAAATAATTTTAGCATTTTATTGGAAAATAAAAAAGGGCTATTAAACAATAATTATTTAGGAAGTAATAAAATCATGACAGTTTATAGCTAATTTCAAGGTGGCTGAATTTCTTTTACGACTCTTAGATTGGATTAGAAACGATGGGTAGTTAATGCCGCCGAGTTTAATACCAATTATAGTTTATTTTACAATGTAATGTAAAATTCAAATAAAAAATATTCACTCGTTGTTTTAATTAAATATCGTTATGACTGAATAATATGACAAAATTGTATATTTACAAGGCGAGTTGTGGTTAATGCGACCAATCCAACTAGTACTATCTTTTTGTATACTTTAAGAACAAATAAAGAGATTATTATTGTAACGAAATTAATTAAATTAAGCATTTTAAAAAATTACATTGTTGTGACATGTGACATTTTGATAACTGAAATTTTTTATTTATTTTGCTAAAAACTTAAAATTAACTTTGTTTTTATAATAGGTAATCCAAATGTGATAGAAAAATTGCCTCTGAATGTACTAATTACTTACAAAGCTCAATTTTGGTGAACGTTGAAAGCTGTTAATGAATAATTAAATTAAATGTATAAGGAGCTATGGAATAAGCGAATTCTTATTTTTTATATAAAAAGTTACAAGTTACAAAACATTGCTACTTGAAAATGCAATCGAATGTCAATAATCGCAATAATTTTTTGTTACTGATTTTCATGGGCTGTGACAGATCTGCTTGCATGTTCTCACGTACATAATTATATTGGCATATTCTTGACTAACATACAAAAATACAAATCTTTTTTATTATGTCTTTATTTAGATGTATCTATGTAATCTTCGAAGTTTTATTTTTCCTCATTGTTCAATTTAATTGAAATTTTATACATGTGTAGCCATGCATGCATTTATGTCTAAAAAAGATTGGGCACAAATCAATAAAATGGGCTCATATTGAATGGTTAAGTAATTACACAGTTACGTAGCTTTTAGTATTAGTAAATAAAGCACCTACGGCCGTATGCTCCCAATTTGTTCTTGGTTATATTTGTTACCTCGGCCGTTCAAGTGATATAAGGCTGTGTGGATGTTTTTTTTTTATGGCAGAGCAAGCAAAGGAGCAAGTGGGTCACCTGATGTTAAGTGATCACCGCCGCCCATGAACACCTGAAACACCAGGAGTGTCGCGGGTGCTTTGCCGGCCTTTAATGGAAATATACGCTCGTCTATTGAAGGTCAAACAGACTTCCAAAAATGGATCTTTTTCTAGTCCCCCAAAAGCTAGTTTTTATTTGTAAGTCAAAGTCAAACTTATTTATTTTAAAGAAATCATGTACCAGCAATTATTTTTATTATTTTAACCTGTTTTTACTCAATATTTCGCTTATTTTATAGCCAAACACGACGGATTAAGATAAGAGGATTGACGGCTACTTCCAAAAGTCCACGTTTAGGACATTAGTTGTCTACGAAATTATTTCCACAAAGATAAATTTTACAGGTACAAAACTCGCTTTAATAAAGCATGTTGAAAGAGGTTTAGTAATACATTTATAGCAACAAATTCGATTCAAAAACTTACGCAACAGCAAAACTGTTTCTGATCAAACTTCTTGATAATAAGCAATAAACTCAAAAACTAAATAATTAATTTTTGTAAGGTACAACGGCATATTCTGAGTTGGAGAAAGATGTATTATTAGTAAATAATACAACTAGTGAGTTGTGCTCCGCTGATTCAACCGCATATATCTCTCGTTCCCGTGGGATTTCCGGAATAAAAACTATCGTATGTTCTTTCTTGGTTTACAAACAATCATTTTACTAAATATCATCAAAATCGGATTAGTAGTTTAGGCGTGAAGAAAAGACAGACAAATATTATGTATATTTTTTTATTATTTGTAACTTATAGTATCATAATATTATATAGTATACTATCATATACATATACTGTATACTATTAAGAAAATAAAGATTGTGTTATTTAGAAATTGACGAATTTTACCCGGACGTAGACGCGGAAGCTAGACTGCAACTTGCAAGAGTTAAGACGTCTCAACTGAATTCCAAACTTAAAATTCAGTCCACGTCCAAAAATCACAACTCCACTCACATTGTGCATTATCCCGTAATAACATAACATACAATAATAGCCATTACCACTTTGTTTTATGGTTTAATTTCCTGAAGAGCACATTCCATTTGTCAGCAGTGCATATGAGGTGCTTACTTTTTACGATTCATTTAGGTGATGCAATGTATGGACTTTGATTAAAACAGTATGCATTTGGTGACCAGATTCAATTTCGTATTTTAATATTATCTTAATTATCCTGCATTTAATAATTTCTCAATATATATTTCACTATTGTTATACGTCCATCCTTATCCTTTTTTTCAGGAAAAATATTTAATAATTGCAATCTGTCTATTAATATCTTAGACAACTAATAAATATTGTAAGACCTAACTTTATCTAATTTTTAATAGCTATAAAGATATTGTATTAATAAATCGTAATTTAATTTATTTTACTTAAAATGAATATAATTTGTAATTAAATGTACAATATGTATTAATCTTGACGTTTTTGTTACAAGTCTGTGACGTGTATTATTTAAGCAAAAAAATATTCTTTCTAATTTTCTACTATCTGGGTGTTTATTATCTATAGTATGTATGTATTAATAAAAATAAAGTATGTTTAAGTAAGTCTATCAGTTATCTAGTCCCCATAGTACAAGGTCTGTTTAGTTTGGGACTAGATGGTGTAGTTTTACGTGACTGAGTATTTATTAATTAATTTATTTTATGATGCTCTATCCTATGAAGAAAGTAAAAATTTTCTTATTTTTGGCATTGATAAAAATAGGTGAATATTGCAAACAAAGGTAAAAATAATAGTCGATATTTTCATATGTTCATAGCATATCCAATACAAAAACCCGATCTATATCCATTGTTCCCTATTCTAAAGGGACAAATTATAGCAAAACCGCAACAGCGAATATGAATATTCTTAGAATCCCTTTAATTCCCATAGGATCCTGATTGGAATAGTTCATCTCACAAAGAATAAGCTATTTTCTGTCATTATACGAAATACAAAGGGATGCGGAGACGGTACGTTGAAAGCTGTGCGTTTTTGTTAAGGCATGGTTTTAAGTAAACCTACACTTATATTATAAAGAGGAAAACTTTGTTTGTTTGTAATGGGCTCAAAAACTATTGAACCGATTTTAATATTATTTCTCAACTCGTTTGCTGAAGTAATATTAAAATACCGCGCGGGTTCGCTTCTGTAGCATTATGTTATATGTATATAGCCTATAAAATATAGCCTACGTTACTGATGGATAATGTAGCTTTTGACTGGTGAAAGAATTTTAAAGTCGGTTCAGTAGTTTCAGACCCTTTTCATTATAACAAACCAAACAAATAAACCAAGTTTTCCTCTTTATAATATTAGTGTAGATTAAGTTTCTTTAAATACGCCAATTCGAAAATTTCAGATAGATTTGAAGAATTCTATCTACGATCGATGATAGGTTCATCCTGTCATAATGGAGACTATAAACTACCACTATTACGTAATGAAAGCAGTGTTCAGGTAGGTATAACAGAATTTAAGATAAACATATATGTACATTTATAAGTTGCAAAAATATTTATTCTCTCATTTTAATTTTCACTTTATCTAGCCTTGCCCTTAACAAAACTGCAATTACCCCGTTGCAAAGTAACGACTATAATTAGAGAGGACTCTATTTAATTTTGTGTTATTTAGCGAGCAGATGAAAATAAACGATACGTATCCGTTTGATTGTTTTTGTGGGAATGTTCTAGATTTTGTACCTGATATAAAATATTAAAGAACTGAAGGAGATGACGTCATCATATAACGTATTGAAATTTTTTTTGTAACAAAGTCATACAGATAAATCAATTCAAATATCATTTATTTCGGTGAAACCAATGATATTTGATTTGATTTGATTTATCTGAATGACTTTTTAATTACGTTTTTATTAATTTCAGATATTTACGTATGAAGTATTTTTTGTTATTCTGTTCACTGAATTCAGTATTCAATATTTCGTATCCTATAATTTCGGAAGAAAAAAATAATAAGAAAAAAACTAAAAAGTTTCATTCGAGTAACAAATGATTTGTTGTAACAGGTAATTGATAATAATAGATTAGATTAAATTTAATTTCCAATAAATATTAAAAATCTCTATTTTTTATTTTGTTGTATACTTATCTTTTTTATTTCAGCCCAGAACAGATTATCCAAAAAACACTCTAGTAAAAAATGAATATTAGGCACACGCACTTAACGCTTAAACCACCCACATTACTTAAATCAGACCTGCAGAAAACAATTGACCTCATAACGACCATCTCACATTATCTATTTAGTATTCCGATTTGTTTTAACTAATTTACGAGCGTTAGACATGAAACGCACGCCCATGTGTCTTGCCATACAATGAAAAATATGAACTAGATACGACATAATGCCCTTAATCTTTTTGCTAGCTGTGCCCCACGGGCCACGGGAGCATATTTATATACCCGCTTATATGTATGTTCCCGTAGAATTTCTGAGACAAAAGCTATTCTATAGCCTTTTCTCGGGTTTCAAATAATCTTTGTACGAAATTTCATCCAAATCGGTCAGTTTAGGCGTGAAGGCGAGACCGACAGACACAGTTACTTTTGCATTTATAATATTAGTATGAATTTTTTTTATTCGAATTTTTTTGTAGGATTCTCTAACTGGAACCTTCTTGTTTTGGTTAAAGTATAAAGTGATACTGAAATAACCCCATTTCCCATGATTAAATGGATATTAGAGAACTGTTATATGTTACTGCATAGTTGTTGCAAATAAATATCTTTCTTTCTTATAAAATATTCATTTTAAAGAAAAAATACTTGCTTTAAATTCAATTCAATTTTTTTAATATTCAGCTAACGTGGCATATCTAGAAGAATTATATTACGCACTTAGGGAGCCCGGAGCATAGAGGAAGCGGGCTAAAGAAATGAGATTTTAAGCATGGGCATGTACATTAATTAATAACCACTCTAGTGTTATTTAAAGTGTATACTTTAATGCTCGTAAACATTTAGAACAATATTCATAAAGTTTAAGAAACAACCCACAAAATAATTTATTGTTGTTTATTAGTTACAATTAGTTTAGTTAGTGTTTGATTTGACATTGACGTACAATAAATTTAACAGACAAACAGTAGAGCGTGTTTCACTGAATTTTAGGTATAAAAGTATTTCTTTCGCACGGTGTGCGCTATCTCGTATCGGTTATTATTATTGAATACCGTTCGACTTTCCCCCATTGAAAATGCGAGTGGAGAGGATTAATAGTGGGGAGTTGGGTAAGGAGTAGAACAGGATGGGAATGCAGGCCTCCGGCCCCCGCTCACCGTACGAAACACTGTGCAACACGCCGATCTTCTACTGAGGGGGTGGTAATTTCTCCAATGCGAGCTTGGCAAAATCACGCAATGTTTGCAATCAATGCAATCGGTCTCTACTCTTTTATTGCTGGAGATGCTATGCAGCAGAAGTAACCTCTGTCGCCTCTTGCGATACAAACGGGTAGGAATAGAGTGGCGACATGCATTAAATTAAAAACTAAAAGTCTATTACGCAGTACCCTAATTGTACAATGACAGTTTTTGGGCTAAGCATCATACCTCTTATAGACTACAGAATATTAAGCAAGAATATGTTGCGTTGGCCACGGCACTGCAATATTCGTCGAGGCTGAACATTTACTATCAGTAGTCGTTTTTGCTAATAAAAACTTTTAAAAAACCTTATCTATATTCATACACCTGGAACGCTTTCCCACACAACAGCCGATCATAAAACACGAATCGATCATAAAAATGCGAAATCATCTTAAAATTCATTCCCCAATAACAATACAGCATTGCTTTTTAGTACCCCTAATGAAAGTAAACGTTTAAAACCATTAAAATATACCTTTTTAATACGCGACATAAAAATTTGTACGCATTTTTGACGTATGGGGTGCTAAACTATGACTTTGTGTTTGAACTAAGCCCTTTATTAACCCTTAATTCGAGACCCTGATGTTTTTTATTTCTTTTTATTGTTTTTTTTTCATGCTTTTTAATATTGGTTTGAAGAGCAAGTTTAGATATATTTCTGAAGCGTATCTATACTTAAGAAAGAGGCGTTAAATGAATATTTTTTAAGTTTAATAAAATCATATTAACTTTAAAGACAGTTTATGGCAATTTTTGGAATTTAAACCATTAATTGATGCCATAAGTAATAATATTAAACGAAGAACATTTATTTTTTTTAAATTAATAATTAATATTTTATTAATATTTTTCTTTATTTTGAATTAAATATATAATATTATAAGTGAAAAAATCTATGCGAATCATCTATCAATATATCAATCTAATCTTAAAGAGGAAAGAATTATTATATCCCTGTGGTTATGAATGTTTCCACAAACATTCGACAATTGAATTACAAAACGAAAACCGAACAATCAACTTTGATAAGTAACTAAAATACAATATTCATAGCCGGTGATTGCATGCAAACTGATAATTAACGCATTAGCATCCAAATAACACCAACAAAAGGTGTTCGAGATTCGGGTGACGTGTGGGCTCCCTAGCAAAATGAACAATATAACAAGAAAGGGTGCGAGGTACTGTGGTAATATTTGCGACTACCCACATCGTTTTTATAGGCATGGCTACGAGGGTAAATACAACATTACTTCAATACTACTCGCTTCGTCTTTCATCGGTCCTCAGGAGTGCAAACCTCAATATGTAATTTCCTTGGGACACTGATCTTTAAACAACTACAAAATACGCAAGACTGCGTTAATTTGATACGACTTTGATTTTGATTTGATAGTTTAAACATTCAAGCAAACATAAATACTCTTTCTACTTTTTCCTTTCTCATCAGACCAAATTTTGCCGGGCACTACAAGTCACGTCCATTTTAATAATGAACTAAAAGTTAATAAAGGATCCAGAGTGAAAATACAACATAGATAAATCTATATTAGGAAATTATGATTCCATCTTGTACATGATTTAAAAAAGTGTGGTAAGTTTTTCCTTTGCTATAAAATAACACCAAAATTCAACATTGTAATAAACTCAATAATTAAAACCTCACACAATAATCATTAATCTTAAATTCGCGCTAAAATTCGTCGAACGCTCCGTCCTAACCCACTCTGCGCACTGAAGTGGCCTGATTACTCTATTTATTCTATTAAGTCTGTAATTGTTAGGTGAATGGCTTGCGTCTAGTTGCCTCCATTAGGCATATTGTACTCCTTTGTATGTAGTCGATAACATAATAATTGTCCGCACAAAGCAAACCAAAATGAACCCTATCCCCTTCACATAAGGATGCACAAATACATTGATTTGCATAATTACGGTTAATTGAAAAGCAAGGAAATTATTCCATTTAGCTCTTTGACATTTTGTTATGAACGAGTTGTGTTAAGGATTTGTTGAGACTTTCAAAGGAATCTTTCAGGTAATGTTACGTTTAATTGCAGTCGTTTGTGAAATTAATATGTAAGCTGGAGGCACAGATTAGAGAATAAAAGGCAGATGGAGTGCGCCGGAGACTCGAGTGACGCTAACTACTCGTACGTACACGTGCGTGTACGTAGCATGTTCCCAGTAATTAATTGAATTAAAAAATCGAATAAGCCAAATAACCTTTAGTTACGAAGGGACTCATCTTCCTATTTTCGATTTTGGGAACAACTTCAATGGTATGGTATCTTTTAAGAAAAATTACGAACTTATGACATGTTGCGTCAAATCTAGTTTGAATTTTGTATTTGCTTTTCAGCGTCATCTGCCTTTTATTCTCCTAATCTGTGGCTGTAGGACTTTTAGAAAAAGCCATGAAGGTTGAAAGGATAGAGGTTTTTAAAATAGTCTAAACGCATCTACGATATAGTAAATCAACTTATAATATTATATTAAATTTACTAATAATTATAAAGAAATTATCCTTAATATTGGCTGTGCTAATATCGATGATATTTTAAAAAGTAGTGTTAAATATCAAATTTAATTTTAGATTATTGCAACAATATAATTTTGAAAAAAAAACAAAAAAACAGAAAACGTTAAGAAATTACAAAAGAAAAGCCATAAATACAAAAAGGTCCCCAGAGGAAAGGATTGAATCTTTTTTATTAAAAAGCAAAATTTTAAATAAAACGTCATCATTGCAAAACAACTTCCCACGGCATTTTTTTAATAATTTGACAAACCCATAGACAACTTTTTGTTTGAAATCATTATATTTATACGTTCCGGCTCATTGCAAAAAGGCGTTATTGGGGAAACAAGAAATCGCTTACCGCAAAATCGAAAATTATTTTGATCAGTGTATTAAAGGTAGAGCTATATGGCGATGTTTGTAAAAAAAAGATAATAAGCGTTCAAATTAAAACTACTTTATGAAAATTACTTTTATTTTAATAATGACTTTATAAATGGTAAATTGTAATTACAACATAAATCCACAGAACATTTTTATATTGTTAGTAAAATAACCACTTGATTAACAATGATCATGATAATTATAACGTTATGGGATACTTTCTCAATATTATTATTATACTGCCTCAGTACAGAAAACCAATTTCTAATCCCCTCATAATTAGCTGTAGAATTCACGATTTGTATTCACTAAACCGAAAAAACACTAAGAAAGATTTCTCTATTTTACAAAATGAGACTATTATTGCTTTACTTATTATGTCATTTTTATATTTATCTTGAATTGTTTCGCCATGTAGCCCTATCACAAAAATATCGGGGTCCATAATAGACCCCAAAAGTGTGTGATTAGAAAAAAACCAAATTCGTTTTATCCGTTACCCCATTTGACCCTTAGCATTTCTATACGCGTCAGACCGTATCTTATTTATTATGACAAAATGATTGTTAGTTTTTTGTTAAATTATTTATGAAGATTAGGTTAATTTTAATAGGTATTTGGACATAATAATTAGGTAGCGGAAGACTAAATTGTAGATGTTTTAAAGAATACCCTTTATTCGGTTAGGAATATTAATTTTCAATAACGATTAACACGTGTTTTTAATTTTCACTTGCATGGTTTGGTTTACCCAAAATCAGATGAAATTTTAGTGCTGAAAAGATTGGAATGAGTAATAAAAGAAACTTCAAATTTTTAATTTTTGCAATCGATCTCAAGAGGCTACAATTTTCTAATATAAAAATTTAAAAAAAGAAAATACGTTTATACTTGAATTATATTTTATGATATTTTTTTTATTATTTGTTAACAAGCTTCTGCCTGTAATATCATCCGCGTGCATTTCTGTAATTTTATTAAAACCATACTAAATTACATATACACCTAAAATCCTCTTTAATGATAAAAACAACAGACATAGAGACGAGGACTTTTTATATTACGTAAAGATATCGTCGACCCATATTTCCTAACCACTTCTATCCCTGCTTGTTTTCCATCATCAGCGCTTACTTTATCTCTTTGAGGCCCCTTGAGGCCCCTTGAGGAGGCATGTAAAGCACCTGCAACACTCCTGGTGTTACTGGTGTGATTATGTCATTATCACTTCATATAAGATAACCAACCTCTCCTTGTTTCTTCATATAAAAACTGTTTCTTCATAAAAAACTATTTCTTCATATAAAAACACACTGTTGATATGTTTTGATAAGTTTTGACACATGTTGAAATGAACTGAACAGTAAAAAGCACAAAACGAAAGCATTTAAGTAGAACAAGTGCACACACGCACAGTTAATCTTTACGATGATAAATGACGCTCCTACGCTCTTGATGCAACTGTTGTATACAGGGTGTTTCATTTAGAAAACTGTTTTTTATTGAAAATAAACACTAGTACATTGATAAACTAATGAATAATATGAATTTATCTCAATTAAGTAGATCTTATTTATGGGGTTATGGGATTTATTAGTCTCGAAAGAAACACATTTTTTGTCCAAACAAGGTAAATTGTGTTTTAGTTGTTTTTTATTATTATGGTGATTAAAAGATGATTTTATTTAATCTGTGAAAAAAAAATATGTAACGTACTAAATGAAAATAATTTTATATTGCTTTGTTAAGGGATGTTTTATTTTACACCTGTCTTTTAATTCGTTTCCACACAAATATATAAAATCTCACAATTATCTACGCAGATTCTTCTTCAATTATTATTTTTAATGACAAATATTTTAAACAACACCCCGTACACAACCGGGCGTGACTTCGCGACCGGTCGACAGATTACTCCGGCCATAATAGCCTGCATCGATTATATTATGCATTAACTGAAACAATTACTGTATATTCTCTACGGGGCACTGACCTGGCGAATACTCTAAATGTGCTGCGTCATAGGTTGTGTAATGACGCAATTTTTTTTCTGATCCATTGGTCTAGTGGTTGCATCTTTGACAGATCGAGGAGTCTCGGGTTAGAATCCCGGGTAGGATCTAAAAAATGTTATTGGGATTTTTCTGATAAATAAATTTTAGTAACCGAGTTTGAAAGTTGGTGTTGGAACACCCCTGTGCCCCGGAAAGCATGTAAAGTCCTGCGTCTGATGTCTCTCCGGTCGTATCGGTCTGCCATTCCATCGGGTTATAACAGTGAAGGAATAGAACGTGCACATGTGAACGCGCTAACACTTGTGCTCTAATACCTCCTGCGCGGCTAGTCTCTGTTGAGATTAGCCACCATGGCCGAAATCGGTCAGGTGAGCTATCATTATTAATGACATAATAATGTATTCTGAAAAAGATTACAATTGGTTCTTTTTTCGGCGCCAAAGTATAATTATAATTGGATACACAACGCATCATTGGCACAGCGATTTGCATCGGGGTTTGCTAAATGATACAAGTTCGAAGCGGGCTATGAATTGTTTTCTGTCACATAAGTACACATGTGTCGCCACCCCATTTCTTTAATTAAGGATGTGGATACCTTAAAATATTTTTTAGTATGATAAAAGCGTTTCATAAATACTCCCATTAAAATTAATTTAACCATTCCGTATCTAAATCTGGACCTTAAGTAGAAAAGTAGCATTACCACAATTTATAGACATAATGTGTTAACTTTAAATTAAATCATATCTGATTACTCGTTTCCTGATATGTGAATGTAATGATGTCATTTTCTGCTTTGTATCAAAAGTGGCTAAAAATAGCGATAAATTTCACTTAAAGTTTTTCGCATAATCCAAATTTTAAGATAATGACAGAGAAAGAATTAAGGAGAGTAGCATTGGGTTAAAGTGGGATAATGTAGGAATATCTTTATTGTATCTTTTCGCGTACGATGTTGTTTTTTGTCAGTTTTCTGTATGGGATATGAAATCGGCCCAATTTGTGCTAAAGGAATGCTCTACTCCTACTATCATATTCGATTGAAAGTTGTCTATTTTTAATAAAAAATATAATTCATACAAAATATCTATGGCATTAATGCGACCACAATCCTACAATTATATGTAGCATTGTCATGTTTCATTTTGTTATAAAAATTACTGTTTCATGTTGAATAATTTGAAATTAATATTATACAGCGATAAAGTTTATTTGATTGTTTGTTTAAACGTACTATCTAGATTCGCAAATCTACGACGCCGATAGACTATATACCATCAAAATCGCAGAGCAAAGCTATTTATAATTATAATTGCACAATCAATAGATCGTTTGTTTACAAACACCACAGCTAGATGGCGTGCATTAGTAAAGTCAACAGGGTTTGAGTCTGCACCTCTAATCCGCTTTGCTCTTTGTAATGTCAACAAGAGCGATATCGGTGTATAGATATGATTGGGCTTTTATTATTCCTTTAATTATTTTGGTAGTAAAAAGGTTTTCTTTGAGTTTGAAATCTCAAAATATTTTAGTTTGTATAATATTTTTTGCTTGATTTAATTTAATTTGTCTGTACTTTTCAATTATAGGTTGTATAGCTGTAATGTCGTATAATATATTATTATGTATTTTTTTTACTTCATAATTTGCGACATAATTTAAAAAGCTATACCTGAAGGTGAATGACGTTCAATAGCTTTTAAGTTTGATGGTGATAAAAATAAAAAGATTCTGTATCTTTGACACGGTACGACCATTTTAGTCAATAATAATGACCACGATGACTTACGACTGTACTCTCTCAAAACAATATTTTTTACTTCACACATTTTACATAATTCTTGAATTACATCAATCTGACTTCCAAGTTAATCACAGTCAGTGATATAAATGTTAAATTTAAATGTAGGTACGTACGTTTGGTGCCATTGAATTCAAAGATTTGCAGTACTGTCTGCTCAGTTAATTCCCTATTTTCCGGGCTGGGCGCATCAGAATTACGGTTACAGCAAACATATGGGAATCAATCGGGCGCACCAAGTGCCTCTAGCTCCGTATACGTGGGAGGAAAAGTTGTTTACGCACACAAATTATTAATTAATTAATTATGAATGGTTTCTGGCGGTCAACATAAGTCATTTCATAGTTCTTAAATATTTTTTTTAATCGTCTTTTTTTTTGAGGGATATTTTTCTTACCTTCTATCTCTAAGTGTATTAAATTATGAATCATTCTGACCTATATATAGTTTTTAAATAATGTAAATGTCATTTCAAATAATTGTATAGTAAGGTAATTTATGTATTATTGGATATTCGATAACAAAGATTTTTGCACACCATAAACTATAACATAAGACACATTTGTCCCGAACAAAAAGTTAAATTAGTTAATAAAGTTGCGAGCAGAAACTGTTATTCATATTAAAATAAAAATGAAAATCGAGTAAATAAACTAATCGTATTAGAAAAAAAATATTCATATTCATTCATGTTAATGTTTGAAATATTTAACATATTAAAATAAAAAATATCTATTATGACTTTTCTTCTCACCAGTACATAAAGCCTGCGTAATATCGGTTTACTTTGATATTTGCGCGACGGCTTAGCCGCGTATTGGCATAGCAGCTCGTACAAAGGGCTGAGTGGGATCAGCTCGGTCAATTAAGAGGCTCCATTGATTAGTATATTATGTGGACTGTAATGTTGCATACGCCTGAGTAAACTTAGCCTCGCCATAAGCTAGCCTTAAGCTACACTCTAGGATGCATTGCGCACTAATCAAACGTCTTTGATACTAGGTTTTAATCGTCTCCGTTAGTCTTCAGTTGAAAGTCAATTGATATTTGACTTTATTTATTATCATTAAATTTCCTTACCTACAACCAAAAGACATCAGAACCCAAGGGTTCTGATGTCTTTTGGTTGGAGTGATTATACAAGTATAATCACTCCCTTTTCCTTCCGTCCGTCTTTCAATCGGTTTCTATATGACCGTCTGTCCGTCCGTTTGTCTGTCTATCCGACTGTCCGACTATCCGTTTCTTTGTAAAATCTAGAATATTTATATGTAAAATGTTATTAACAGGTTCTTCCATGCTCAGTACTCAAAGCTACGCAAGCTTCTCGGTTTACTTTGATATTTGCGTGACAGCTTAGCAACGTATTGGCATAGCAGCTTAAACAAAGGACTGAGTGGGATCAGCTCAGTCAATTATGAGGCTTCATTGACTATTATATTATATGGACTCTAATGTATACAATAGACTTGGGAGCTTAGGCCTTGGACGTGAGCTAGATTCTAGACTGTTATGGAAACGCAATGCGTGGAATCAACTGTATTTTACGCTTGATTAGTCATGATGATCCGTTTGTTTTCTTCAATAGAAGGTTGTTTGAGATATATCACTCATAAACGGTAACGCTGTATTACAAGCGTGTAGTTCTATATTTTTTCTGTTACAATGTACTTTAAATTATTTATTTTAAAGTAACTTGAGAGAGTAGTTGAGAAGGCAATTAATGAATAGTATTGAAAAATCAAACACAGTCTGTATCTGATACTTAGTTTTCACTTAATCTTATCTGCATACTACGCCATGATAGAATGTTTTCGTTAATACCGGCTTGCAATAAACTTAGTTTTGTGTTAGCACTATAAAATATATCAAGTATTAAACAAAAGTGGATCAAACAAAATATGTATCGACATATTATTAAAATATACTAAGAGACTATCCGTGTTTCGAGGGGTTCAGAAATATGTTCTATCGTATTACCCATGATTTATTTGTCAGCCCACTCCGGGGGCAAGTTGGCTAGTCATTGCAGATAATGCTCGGACACTTCCTTGTCTTTACATAGGAGTGATGTGTCAGCAATTTTTGGGTTTTTTCTCGGTGCGATTATGTGGAATATGGAAAGTATTAAAGGACATTTATTTGTGTTAAATGTTATATTTAAACAAATATGAATTTGTATTGAGTAATCATAAAAATATGAGAAAACGTAAGAAGAAAGACTTTTTTATTAAATAACACAGTCACAGTAATGATCAACATTGGGAAAAGTCAGAATTTTTGAAAAAAAAAAATTCAGAATCCTTAAAATCTAAATACGGTGATATTTTTGTAAAACAAACGTTTTCTATTTTAAATTATTAACTGATCTATCGTCCCTCAAGAGATGCTCATTTTAGGACATCCTATATAACTACTAATATCTGGTGAAATACCTGAGAAAGAAATCAAAGTAACACACATATTTGAAATCGTTTTATTTATTAAAGTGCCAAAAAGTTACAAATCCTTAGCACACAAAGTTATTTCACTATTTTCTCAAAGAATTAAACCAAAAAAAAACAAAAGCAATTGAAACGTGTTTGATCAAACACAAGGGATACTTATGGCAAGGAAATCCCGATACAAAACAGTGGTGTGACGTTAAAAACAATAATTCTTCATTACTAATAGTGTAGGGGTGCGCGAGGGCTATGCGACTAAATATGGTGCAGTATTGATAATGTACTTTTGTACTCTTGTCTCGCTATTATTGAGTACATTAACTTAATCATAGCTTTACTGCAAAATTAAAAAAATATATAAAGGATCTTAATGAATATTTTCGAATTTGAGTAGTCTAGTTTTATTTATTTCATATTGTAATGCGAAAATATATTTTACTTTCGAAGTCCGCTAACAGCCATTTTCAATATTCTATCTATCCCTTGTTTTGCTAAGTCAAATATTCTAACTATGGATACATTTGCTATGACTGTTGTCTATCTATTGTCATATAATTTGACATAACAATCTATCCATAATCATTGAAACATTATTGAAAATGGCCGTAAATGTCTTGCAGTATTAATTTATATTTAACTACGCAATTTTAATTTTAATTAATAAAGTTACATTAAGTCACATTAGTATATTATATGGACTATATATTACATACAATACACTTGGAAGCTTAAGCCTTAGACGTGAGCTAAATTCCAAACTGTTATGGAAACGAAATGCGTGGAATCAACTGTATTTTACGGTTAATCACTACATAGTATAAAACAAAGTCGCTTTTTCTGTCATGTGTCATGTTGTATGTCCCTATGAACGCTCAAATCTTTAAAACTACGCAACGGATTTTGATGCGGTTTTTTTTAATAGATAGAGTAACTCATGAGGAAGGTTTTTATCAGCATTGCACCCGTGCGAAGCCGGGGCGGGTCGCTAGTTAGTCATAAATATCACATAAAGAAATATTTTATTTACAGCATCTTTAAAGATCAAGTGTTTTATTTAAATAACTTAAAAACAACACCAATTTTCAATTCGTACCGTATTTCACACAGTTTCAACATCTTTAAATAATAAAACGTGCACCCTTATTTTGTCCACGTTCTTTTTCACAAGTGGCACAATAATTTTGTTTAGGTTAGATGCGAACGCGCAGGTGTGCACGAAGGGGTGGCTCACTTGCAGATAGCGTATAACACGAACCGACTTAATAAGTGACTATTAAGTTGAGTAAGCCACTACATTTGGATTAATCCGTCAGAATTATGATGGAATCTGTGCTTGAATTAAGCGGATTTAGTTATAAAATTGTTGTATTATTTGCCAGTATTATTCTACGTTAAGTGGAAAATAGCTGGATTTTTGGTGGAACACATGTTATGTAAATTAATTAAATAATTGTAAATGTTGTGTTATTTTTATAGTTTTTCAATATATTTCTATAGTTTTTCGAGATCAAACATCAATATTCAAATTTAAAGATGCATGATTATTTATGTAGGTTATTTGAGATTTTGATAAAAAATATAGAGTCTAAATAACTTTTTGCCAAAAATAGAATCGATTTCCTCACACTAAAAAAAATATTTTTTTTTAGAAATCTATTCAAAATCAGTGCAAAATGTAAATAAAGACAAATGAATTCGAATCGTCGAATTGAGAACCACCTCCTTTTGAAATCGGTTAAAAAGATAATAAGTCAATTAATAATAACGGCTTTATTAAATTATTAAAAAGATCGGCATAAGATTTCGTTGTAAAATATAAAACATGCAAATCATCCCATTACACCATATTGCATACTAACCCTTTACGATTGCTATCTAGCCGTGCGTAATATTAAACAATAGGAGGAAATACACGTGTTCAAGCATTATAAATTATAGAAATTTACTGACAAACCTCATTATTTTGTTGGGGAATTATTTTGATTAGGGAATTTTAACGATTTCGTTGTGAGAAATGTTTTTATTATATAGAAGAATAAATACACATTTTATTAATATTGGTATGAAATACTTCAGAGATTATTCAAAACGGTAATTCGGCAACGAAATAATCTAGAATATTAAAATATTATTAAAAACTATTTTTTTATCCGTTTCTTAGTAGACGACGAAATAATCTTTAAAAAATGGTATAGAGATTTTATCTATTTTTATGATATTATAAAGAGGAAAACTTTGTTTGTTTGGTTGTGATGAATAGGCTCAAAAACTTTTCACCATTTTAAAAGATTTTAAAAATTTTTCACCATTCGAAAGCTTCATTAACCACAAGTAACATAGGCAATATTTTATAGGCTCTATAACATTATGTTACGGGTTCAATGCGCGTATCAGCTATGTCACTATATTTCTTTGTTGAAATATGCGCGATATAGCATACATTTTAGAGGTAATCATTTTTATCCATAAAAGCGAAAACACACTAGTTCCAACGATGCGTGTCAATAGTGCCCGCCCTAAACGTCCTAAAACACAGCTTTATTTCTATTCATCACGAAGCAACACACGAAAGCACTCTACAGAACATCGACATATGTGCCAGACAAGCGAACACACCCACCAGTCAAATTTGATTTACGCGTAAATGACGTGTCATAACCTGCTACTTTTACCCTAACTCCCCCGATTTTGATACCACAGTATAGGAAACTTAGCTGCAAATAAATTGACCTACTGATGTTTTTACAATGTTTTGTTAGCAGAGTTTTTACACTGTGGTGTTGAGGTTAAGTATGTGATACATCGGGCGCCCTCGTTCCACTCAAGTGCACCTTTGCTCGTATTGATAATGCATTAATTTGAATATTCGCGGTGTCATATGTCAAATGGTTTGTAATTTTCTGTCTGTCTGTCTGTATTTTTAATGCGATTTATACGGAAGTGTTTATTACAAAAGCGCATGTTAAGGTGACAAAATTATAGGAAATTACCTTTTGATAATGAGTGCAGTTTTTGAAACAAAAATTGTTTCTATTTTTACTTATTTTTCAGTAAATAGTACCTATATTCATGACTAGCTGAGCTCCACCGTTTCGACCCCGTATTTATTCCATTCCAATAGGATTTTCGGGATAAAAACTATACTATGTCATTCCTAGGGTTTCAAGGAATCTCTGTACAAAATTTCATTCAAATCGGTCAAAAATTTATAATTATAGTATAGATAATAGATATATCATAAATTTAAAATTGTATTATTGATTGAAATTAAGCAGCTATGGTAAATTTTTAGAAATTGTAAATTTTTCATTTTTTAAATATTATTAGAGATAAAATATATGAGTTTAATAGTTTTTTCACGACGTATAAAAATAGATAATCGATACTAATGTATTCAATGAATCAGTAAGCATGATAAATTAGTCACGGATTATGAAGAGCAATTCGGTAAAAGTGATTTTTTGGGGTTCCGTATGAATGAAAAATGGTCCTGCTGACTTTGCGATACGTCTAATGCTTTAATGCGGTAATCGAATCCAGGAAATTAAGGTATCGGAAAATATTTCAAGATTTATTGATAAGTGCGATGATGACGCAGTTTTGTATCAAATTAGGGATAGCTAATGATTTTGTGTACTTCAATTATGTATTTAGGCTAGTTTTATTGAGATAATATAAAGAATAGATGTCAAATAATTAATACAATTCATAATAAGCCTATGGTAAGGTAGAATTATGAATATTTTGAAGTCTTTTACTTTCTTGAAAGTAGAATTTTAACGTTTTCTTCTTTTCCTCCTGTTTGATTGATATAATAAAAATAATTTCAATTAATCGTGATTTTTTTATGTTGGAGTAGGCAAGCGGAGCATGCGGTTCACCTGATGTTGAGTGACTGACCGCAATCCCATGAACATCTCATCAAAGTGTCGCAGATTCCTTGTCGGTTTGAAAGAAGAAGAGGGGATAAGGATAGAATTAATGATGGGAAATTGAGAGAGGAATGAACAGAATGGGCAAGAATTGCGATGGGAATACCGGGTTCACCGTATGTGCGAAACACAGTGCAATAGTGTTTCACGCCGATCTTTTGCTTGAAAGGTGGTATTTTCACTGACGTAAGCTTGGACCAATCGTGCAATGCCCTGTTCCCACTCTTTTATTGCTGAATATATTATACAGAAAAATTACCCCCTGTTGCCTCTCACGATACCCACGGGGAGAAATGGGGTGGCAACACACGTATTCTAACCCGTCATCACATGGGTATAATCTGAGCAATTACGGCATATTTCTCATTATGCTCCCTTTTGTCTCACAGCTTTCAATTCCATTTTGACCTCACTGTTGTAACAATAACTGACGTTTAACCCTACAATGCAACTGTAACGCAAAAATGACCCAATGATTCATTTAACTCAGATCGTAATCGGCGTTGCGTTGCCAACAGATGGCGTTGATTTAAATTAGCGTGCATAATCTATAATGGGCTCACCTGTTACTTGTTAGGGATAATTAATCATATTGGATATTGCGTGCTTATTGTCGCGTGAAAGGATTTGAGGTGATCCTATTGTAACATTTATACAATACAAAATAAATACCTATCTATCTACAACATACAAATGCTTGTAAATATTAAAAGTGCTGAAACTTTTGGCATATTTTAGTACCGGCTTGTGAAGTATATGTTAAGCGATGGTAAACTATTATTAAAATCATTTATACAGAGGGAAGCCATTTTAAAAGAAGAAGAAGAAGAAGAACCATTATTAACCTAGAACACCTACACCATCACTTTTATATGCCACTCGATGACAAAATATTTTTTTTGTGTAATCAAAGATTCTAACTGTTTTTGTATAAGGACGCTGTGTGTAACTTATTATTAATCTTGTTTGTATTTTCATGTAAAACACAGTAAAAAAATTAACTTTAAATCTAAATGTAAAGAATGAAGTTAATATAGTGAAAAGTGATTATATAATACTGCTAGGATTATAAATATTCTTTATAAAAAAAGCAAGACATAATGTTGTTGATTATTAACAAGGTAGGCAATGGTTAATCAAGTGGTTGTTCCTTTCTTTGCATCGACTATCTACAATTTATACAACTAAGATTATGATTTATACGTTGATGTATCATATAATACGGCGATACCAGTAGGCTCTCCCTTTATCTAAAATGTGAAGTCATGATGACTAACATTTGGTTGCCATCTATCGGTATTAAGTTAGCGAAGTAGTAAGTCACATAAAGATAGTGGTACACCAAGAATGACGGATTCATGTTTACGAGAAAATAATATTTTCTAACGTATGTTTTAAATGGTTTACACTTGTCTATAACAATAATCTTCAAATCCTTCAATAGTATGTATTCTCAAATTTAAAATATGCAAAATATGCAAATAGAATATGCAAGTTTTTCTTCTTTTGTTTGGAAATTGTAGTTAATAACTAATAATTGTTGATGGCTAATTAATATAATTGTATTAAAATATATAATAAAAGCCTTACTTCACCTTAGAAGTTTAGAGTAAAAAACACTGAGGTATGGTTGGACGTGCGTAAAAGAAAAAGGAAATATATGTCAATCAGAAGAAAGCAAGAAAATGCTGTAGAACAATCTTTTAAACTAGGCTTATTGTACACATGCCTTATATTTATAACCATTTATGATAAATCTACATTCGGAAAGTTCAAACATTTTATCTAAAGCGTTCAAAACTGTTGAAGGGTGAAATATAAGGGGGCTATACTTTGCGGATTTGTAAAGTGGGGGCCAAAGTGAAATGGAGCACATGTGAAGTTTTATTTTTTATACAGATTATAAGATTATTTTTGGTTTGGTGAACAAACATTGATTAAAATATGGTCACTTATCATATTTTATTAGTTAAGCTTTTGAAAAAATAAATTATAGTTTTAAAGATTTTTAGTTTTGAATGTATGCTTTATTCAAGCAAGTATATTATATAAACAATACTTTGTATTGTAACTTCTAAATGAAATTTCACATTTGTAGAGATTTCTTCTTGTTATGGTAGATGTATTATTATACTTTAGAAATAAATTTTTCTCAGTATATTTCTCTTTACAATTAATAATCTTTATAATAAACAAAAAAAATGAAATGGCCCATTTTCATATTTTTATGGCGTACTTATTATATTCAGTACTCGTTATTAATTCTTACACTGTATTTAAATGCTATAAACTAACAAAAAACATATCATTACTTATCACTGATGAAAGGCTCTCTATTGATAACCAAATTATTTTAAGCCACGTTCCGGTTGTGATAATTATCATTTGTTCATGCAACAAACAAAAGCTCATAGATATTTCTTCAATGCTTTTACAAATTTAAACGGTAATAAAAATCCCGGTTTCACTTGAAAAAGCAGTGGCGACTAATTCTAATTTATTGCTTTGCTTGCAAACTTTGATAAACATGTCGTTCAGATTATGCACAGTGTTACCACCCGTGAACAAAGAAAGAAACACCTCTATTTTGCTAACCCTTAATTTGATACGCTTTTTGGACCACACAGCTATGGGTCTTTTAGGCAATAATTTCATAATTGGCACGCCTTTAGAGTAATTTCAATTGTTAATATCCTTTTTTCTACCGAAAATTGTTTGACCATAGTTACACCTTATTTATAGATACGTGTAATTGTAAACGTTTATTTTTTTCCTCTTATCAAAATTATAATCATTATTATATTTATGACACTTACAAAAAAGCTTTTACTTGTGCGTTGCCTGAAGTAAAGAAATAAATACAAATATTTAATAAAAAAGAAACATATAAATTATCTTCATTGAAATGCTATAAATAAATCAATATTGATATATATTAAAAAAACGTATAGATTATGGTTAAATTTATTGAAATATTATAAAAATCACAGAAGTAAATAGTAAAATAACTTCAGTTTCATTTAAAAAAAGTAACGACGTTGAACTAAATTACCTCTGCTGCAAGCTTTTATAAACATTCAGATTTTTTTCAATACTGATACCACCCGCGAACAAATTATGATAACAAGAAACACCTCTATTTGCTAACCCGCGATTGGACACGCTTTTTGGACCTCACAGTGAGTGTAATGGGTCTTTTGGAACGTAATGTTATAATTGGTGCTTTTGTAAAGTCAAGATAATTGTTTCAATTAGCAATACTGAATTGAAATAAATACGCTGTAACGAAAAATTAATAATCGATATTTTGGTCTTTTAAAATTACGTACATAAAGGAGGAAAAAGTTGTTCCTTTTTTTCTTTTTATTCTTATTTAATTGTAAATCTTTTTTTGCTTTAATTAGTGAATTGTAGAAGGAGTCTGTCCTGCACAATACATGGAAAGCTAAAGTGAAAGCATTGTTACTGTAATACTGTGAAATTTTTCATAAAGCTATTTTTTATGTTTTAGTTAATTGCACTAATTTAACAAAAGGAAAACAATTGATTTACGGTTTCATATTTATTAATTAAATCCACACATTTAGCTGTAGTGTCCAAAATGTAGCTTACAAAATTGTACAGTTTTTTTTTTTAAATTTTGCAATAACATTCTGACTTTATAAATAAAAGCTCAAATATCCAGAAAAATGCACTGAAAGGAACATAATTACATTTTCCTTATTTATGCAATGCCTCCATTTAACCCTCAATTAGGTACGCCATTCCGACCACACACGGCCTTTTGTACCCATCGGGCCTTCAAAGTGACCAATAAAGATATAAAATACGCTGAAAACACAATGGAAGATCATAAATTTCAATATTGACTGGACGGTGACAATGTTGTGGATTGGTCGGCAGTGGTCGAACGTTATTTATGAGATTTTTTATAGAACTGTTAGTTATTTTTTATGGACAGGAGTGGTTCTAAAGTCTGCAAAGTGGCCATTATAATAAAATCTTAATGAATTTATAACAATACTTTTATTCTAGTTATTATTGGTTGCTTTTAGCATTTATTAATCTTAATGTTAATTTAAATATTTATTTATTAAGATGTGTTTCTATTTTATCCATTAAACAACCAATTCTTTTAAATATTTCAACTATCAGTTTCTCTAATTAATATATTTACTGTATAATCAACGCAACATTATATATTCTTTTATAATTAATTTAAATTAATATAGTATGTATGTATAATGAGATGTCCCAATAAATTATTTTTCTTTCTTCTTCTTTCTATGTTAAAAATATTGGTGTTCTAACGTAATAGTTGAGCAAAAATATTATCGTGTTTGTGAATTGGACCACTATAGAACATGCAGGCTTGCAAGCACGCGCGAACAATGTTTACTCGCGAACGTCAAATTAGCGCTATAAAGTTAAGCCGACGTATGGGATTATAAATTAAATCTGAGTGGGACTTTAAGACCGCAAGACGACATTTTTAGGTTATTGCAAATATGAAAATTGTTTATACTGTAAGAGTCATATTAATCCGATTTACATGAAAATATTTTATAGGATGAATTAATCTACACTAATATTATATATAGAGGAAAACTTTGCTTGTTTGTTTGGTTGTAATGAATAGGCTCAAAAACTACTGGACCGATTTTAAAAATTCTTTCACCATTCGAAAGCTATATTATCCACGAGTACAAAGGCTATACATATATATAACATTATGCTACGAGCACTTAACTAGTAAGTAGATATTTTCAGTTATGGAATTATAACTGAATTAGAATTATCATGAAGACTTACATTCTATTCATTTTCTGTGATAATTAAAAGATCTTTTCATAATCTTTATATTTTTTAAAACTATTTTTGTTTACAAACTTACGAATTTTTAAATAAAATATTGATATAATTAATTAACATACACATAAAAATAGCTTATATAATGCCCAATTAACCCTACTTAAACATATAATATCGAAGTTAATAAATCGTCCGTGAAAATCCATGTTATAATATATTCCAAAAACCCTAACATTTGTTCAATTGTGAACAAGTGTGCGCGATGTTACAGATACATAACTTAAGGTGCATAAAATTAACATTTATTATAGATTATTATAGATTACTAGATGTTGATACAAAGGACACCTGATGGTGACACACGTAAGTATCAATTACGCATTATTATTATTATTTGAAAACATTAATGTTATATTTTACTAATTGTATTTGGGCTAAGCTTTTTTATACTACAGCAAG
>LQNK01001626.1:0-31880 GCA_001586405.1 Phoebis sennae | reverse complement strand
ATGTTTACTCGCGAACGTCAAATTAGCGCTATAAAGTTAAGCCGACGTATGGTATTATAAATTAAATCTGAGTGGGACTTTAAGACCGCAAGACGACATTTTTAGGTTATTGCAAATATGAAAATTGTTTATGCTGTAAGAGTTATATTAATCCGATTTACGAGAACATATTTTATAGAATGAATTAATCTACACTAATATTATATAGAGTAAAACTTTGTTTGTTTGTTTGGTTTTAATAAATGGGCTAAAATTACTCGACCGATTTTAAAAATTTTTTCACCATTCGAAAGCTACTTTATTATCGAGTAACATGGGCTATATTATATGTATGTATATAACATTGTGCTATGAGAAATAAGCCGCCCAGATCAGCTAGTAACTAGGTATTTCAGTTATAATTACGTTAGAATTTATCCTTATAAGTCTTTTAAGAAAGACTTTTAAAAAAGACTTATAACAAGGAGAAAATTTTTATCAGAATGCTTGAAGTTCTGCGAGATGGAATTGAAATGGAGTATGACTGTGGAATCTCATGTTTATAATTTTGATTTTGTTAATAATTTAATTTACCTGTATAAATAGTGTAAGTAGTTTTTAACCCTTCTATTTGTATTAAATAAATAAATAAATAAATTCCATTCAATTTTTATGATCATTAAAAGAGCTCTTTATCAATCTCTATATTTTTAAGAACTTTCCTTGATTACAAATTTACGAAATTTTTAAATAATATTATTGTAAATAGCGGCCAATAAAATGCCCAATTAACCCTACTTAAAAATATAATATTGAAGTAAATAAATCGTCCGTGAAAATCCATGTAATAATATATTCTAAAAACCCTAACATTTGTTCAATTGTGAACAAGTGTGCGCGATGTTACAGATACATAACTTAAGGTGCATAAAATTAACATTTATTATAGATTATTGTAGATTACTAGATGTTGATACAAAGAACACCTGATGGTGACACACGTAAGTATCAATTACGCATAATTATTATTATTTGAAAACATTAATGTTATATTTTACTAATTGTATTTTGGCGAAGGTTTTTTCGTTACAGCAATGAAGCGGACTATGTAGTTCACCTGATATTGACTGATGGCAGCCCATGAACATCTACAACATGAGAGTGTCGCAGATTCATTGAAGGAAGAGGAGGGGATAAAGAGGGATTGATGTTGGGAAATCGGGGGAGGAGGACAATATCATATATTCATTCATTCATTTATTCAGTCAAAGCTGCACCAGCCTTAGGACTGAGATTTATGCCATTACAGCTCTTCTTAATTTAAATTCTTCTATTTTTTTTAAAAACCCTATGAATCATATTGCGCTTTCAATGTCAGGTTACCTGTCACGGAATGAGGTATAATTCAAGAGCTTTCATATGAAATCTCATCACTATTTTCTTATTTAATAATTTCGTCCAAAACACCCACGTTCTTTGTATGCATAACACAAATGTTATATCTCCTAATGATTTAAAAAAAATACGGTAGATTTAAAAATCCACTTGATACCTCCAAGCGATCCTATGAAAAATATATTAACTGTCCCAAAAAGAAACAACGAAATTCCATAAAAAAGTCTTAATTACTTTGGTAAAAAATGAAAAGCTGATTATAAATTAAATAATCGGCGTAAATCATTTTCAGACATATTTATGAGCAGTATATAGAATTCTTTTACTTAATGTTTTGAAATATAAATCGTCTTTATATACAAACACAAAAAGGACATTTTTCTGTCAATTAAGCCTCATTGTTATTCAATTATCGTGTGACCAAACATCTGTGCTTTAGATGTGGTCACGTAAAGCCATAATAAATACTATTATGCTAATGTGTTTCAATTTACAAGTGTTTAGGTTTAGATTATGCTTTAATTATAATTTTATTGCAATCAAACATATGTACATTTAGACTTTTTGTATGTATCAATGTTTTGCAAAATAGAAACAACTTCCTCACACTAAAGAGTAGAAAATAACTTTTATTTTATTTTTAGTTGTATTGAGACGTTTTATACTCACTGTGTTTTAACTCGGTGTAGACCGATATACTGACCGGCAAGAAAAACATAGTGAGTATAAACCGTTGCTGAATTATAAGAAGAAATCTATAAATCCATTTTCAGTGACTTATCACATCAGAGCTGGTCTCAATATCAGAGTAAGAGTTTAATGGGTATATACATCATTAAAACTTAACCGCAGATCTTATTCTGTCGACTTTCGAGGAGTTCCCTGGAATATCTTCCACATGGATGATCACACTTTGACCACAGACACACTTTACTCTTTTGAACGTTAAAAAAATTTTCGAAATTGGTTGATAAATGCCGGTAAAATACAAAATATGATCGAAGTAATAACTTCCTCCTTATTCTAAGTTTATATATTAATTCCAGTTGACTTTTTGTTATTCGCTAATATTAATTGACTAATTATTACGTAAGAATTAATAATGTTTAAGTATATCACAGGTTTGAATTGTATTAGAGTGTACTGGTAAATTACCCAGGATTTTTTATCAAATCTCCCATATGGCGCTGACATATTATAATGACTACTCATTAGTCAAAACCTACCCAAAATCGCTACACTTATTCCCGTGTTCAACATTTATTCTGTTGACAGCAAGCATTTGTTGAATACTTTGCGTCAGTTTATTTTTATTTCACGTACATGTAAGTAATTAATTCTACACTAAGTATTCATATCTTAAATTATAATTGTAATGTATTTTTATATGAACAAAAAATTATAAAAACTGCCTAAATGTATATATACGAGTATATATATGTCGCAGTAAGATAGATAAAGCCGTAACATAGTTGTATCCCTAGGGATATAATTATATGCCGGAACATAGTTATACGAAAGCGATTCATTACTATCTTACTAGGAGTATAGTTATAAAACGGTCCAAGTTTAGTGATATACTTATATTACTAGATTTCGTTTAGTGAAATAGAAATCTACCATAGAATTAAATAAAAATTGGTATAATAAATTTGTTTTATCTTCATTCAAAAATCTACTTTATGTATTCTGCAGTAAGTTACAATACTTTGTGACATTAACACATAATTACACGTATTAAAGTAATTTCAATTATAATTAAAATTACCATGTTTTGGAATTCAGACATTAACAATGCAATTAAACCTAATGAAATATTAAAAATCTTTTAAAACTAATCAACAGTTTTCAGATAACTTTATTTCTTATATTTATTAAGTTGAAATCTTTGTTTCTTTGTTAGTAATTTCAAATTTTTGTTCAAACAAGAAGCGGAATCATGACATCTAGAGTTTCGTAGCACTGAATGCTTCTTACAGGCACATCTTTTAGCAGAACACTGTATATTCGATTTTTACAGGAACGCTGCACACTCCGAAAGCTATTTCACTAAACTTAATCTAGTAATATAAGTATATCACTAAACTTGGACCGTTTTATAACTACATTCCTAGTAAGATAGTAATGAATCGCTTTCGTATAACTATGTTCCGGCATATAATCATATCCCTAGGGATATAACTATGTTACGGCTTTATCTATCTTACTGCGACATATACATGAATATATTTCAAAATGTAAATGAAATGAACATGTCAAATCTGGTAATTAGATATACCTACCTTTATTTAAAACTCAATTACTGATACAAATAATATTTTTATTTAATAGTTTTTAAAACTTAATTCCAGTGGACTTTTTTAACATCCATTTCTTGTCAATTTGTAGTCAAAAGTTTAAATTTGGCACACAAATATATTATGTTTCTAATAAAAAAATAGAAAGTTTATTACAAAGCTGTTTGTCACATAATTCCGTAACAAAACATTGGAAACAACAAAGATTAAATAACCTCCCAGATGCATCACCCATTGTCTGCCGACCTGTATCCTCCCATCCGTGAAATACCGGGAAAATGCATTTACAATAATTAACCCTTATTGTAACGTCATAAAGTGCAATTTATAAAGGCAATTATGACTCAGGTAATGACTTGTAATTCGAACTTATATTGTTACTTTCATTTTGGATTTATTTCGTCTGTGTACCAGTAACACAATAAATTTTTAAATCAATGTCACTTTCGTTACACGTTAATATTTTTTCTGGCTCTAGTATTTACTTAATCCAATAACATTTCATAGTAACACGATTTTAGAAGCAGTATAAAAGTAAGTATATCGTATATTTAGATATCGAGTTGTCAGCAACCGTAGGAACTAAGTTTTTTCTTAGTACCCGCGTCTGTTCTGTGTGTTTCGGAACAACGATAATTATTGTATAACATAATCTATTAGTATCGTATTTTTCACAAGTGATATTTGTACGATAATCTTGGAGAAATAATAAAGTTCTTAAACCTTATTTATGGATAAAAAAACATAGAATACCTATCACTGCAGATGCTTCCAGCTCTTAGTCCCTAGTTAAATCTATATACATAAAGGATTTTATACGTGTTAAACCAGGGCAGGTTGTTAGTTTTAATACAAAACAATCTCAGAACAACTTATCTATAAATATTTTTTTATTCTTTAATAATGGCAATAGTAGAGTCATGCTCTTTGAAACTTACATTCCTTAACCAAAACATAAAATTATTATTATACCTATCACATAACTCTTCAAATCCCTCCTAAATCTTTCCAAATATTTAGCAGCTGTCGACAATTTCTATTTAGAACTTTAATTAATAACCTCACATCTGAACTACAATATATAAATGATGTTAAGAATTCTCTAATGGGACGTAGATTGATGCAAATGACACCTTCTGGCTATGGAGTTAAAAATACAAACTTTATTCACCCTACAAACCCAAAATTACACTAAAATAACTCTTATATCTATTAAAATAAGAGTCTCAAAACTTATGTGGGTAGATGTAAAAACGACTTGTCAGTATTGACATAAGAGTATTTGTTTAAAGGGAGAACACAATGATTTTTCTTAAGGGAGCTTTTAAATAAGCAGGAATAGTAACGGTTTTAATTACGCGGTATGCGTCATGCAGATGAGTCATTTAAGTACTAGGATACCTTTGAGGCTTAAAATCCTTTGCGAGGATTCTGATGTTGCATTTTAAAACCGTTTGCTTTATGAGAGAGACGTAATTTTTTGCGTACGTAGCGAATATTTGATGGAAATGGATGACGCATGGAAAATGATTTTGATATTAACATTATGTTTCTAACAGTTGAAATTAAATAATTTATTTGCGAACATAGGTTTGGTTATGGTATAATATAATAGTATTTAGCCAAGGGTGACCTAAATATTAGTTTGTTATGTTTCATCTCTTTTCTGTCATGATTAAAAGTGACTTATAAGAGAAACGAATCGTTTTCACTAGCAAGCGGTTATCAACTAATCGGAACCAAGTTTTGGTTGTTATGTTAACGCTACGTTTATTAAAGATACGATTTATACGCCTAGTAGGATGTTGTACTGTCCGTAAGTAAATATCGACATAATAGTGTTTAAAGGACTGTAAGTCTTTCCTGTAAAATAAGGATTAGTACAGTTTTAAGTTTCACGTATGCGTCATTCAAATGAGTCATTTAAGTACTAGGATACCTAGGAGGCCGAAAAAATCCTTTGCTAGGAGGCTTTTTAGCCTAGCTTCATTTCAAAGTGTAATCTTTTGCATGCGTTGTACCGATGTTTGGTGAAAATAGATGACGCATAATCATAATGTAGACTGTACGTTCTAGTAAATTGGCAAAATGACTTATTATGGAGTATTTATAGTATCAAAATATTATAAGGTTTGACTTTAATTTTTATGACATAGATTACTCCAACCGTGCAAAAACATCTTTTGCATCATCAAATCATCAAAACTACTGCATTATGATTGTTAAATGTGTAAAAAATTAATTCGGAAAAAGATAAATGTGTAAAACGGGAGAGATTTTCTCCAAAAATTCCATATAAAAGACAATACGTCAAGTTGCCTGGAAGAAATGCTTCAAAGCAATAAGGCCACCTTTCTGTCCAAAATTGTTTAATATGTATCTTACTCTTAATTGTTTTTCCTGTAACATTTGCACGAAAAAGCATAATAAATAAATAAAAAATACATATTAAAATGACATCAATTAAGTATATTTTCAAATTAAAAAAAATATTGATTTTAAAGCCTTCCCACATTCTAACGGTAGAGATTTATATCAACACGTGCACTGACCAACCGTTATATTATATATTAGCAATGTATTACATAGGTACGTTGATTGCCACATCATGCGGGTCCAGGAAGGGACTGTTACGGCGAATTTCGTGGCGTTTTGTGTTCGCGATTATTGTCAGATCTATCAATTGTTTTATTGAACAGTTTAAACGTATAAACGTAAAAAGTGTTCTGGAAAACTGGGAGACATTATCACATCTCTCGAAATATAGATTGTTTAGTACAAAACCTAGACATTTTTGGGTTTTATATCGCACAAATCGTAAAAGGAACAACATGTGGTGTTCTTGTGTTATACTAGTACATACACTTTATGACATTTTACATATTTTAAATACATTTTGCACATTTTTGCAAAACTGATTAAGGGCTTGCAATATCACAATAATTTTATAATCATAGCTCATGTTAAAAAGATACTTACCATTTAAACGAAACCAAAGATTATTAACAGGCTTTTTTAAGATTTGTAACTCATATGTCTTGCTATAGGTCCGAAGGGTGTCCTAGTGGCGACCACAATAGATCTTTTAACTGAAACGAGATACGTACAACACTTACGACTTATGTACAACAATTTTAACAAAATACTTTTTTATCCCTATAAAATAATATTCTGTAAAAACTGTTGTACAAAGCCCGTACGTAACAAGGGGAAGTGTTTTATTATTGCTTTTATCTTCAAAAAATCTATTTTTTCGTCCATTTCATAGCTCGTCATTTATATCGCGTCGCTTACAATTAATTTAATTAAACCGTATCGCAAGGGCGATGTTTTTGATGTAATCATTTATTATTTCAGTTAACAGGTTGGTAGAATAATGGCCGGGTATTTTGAAATTTCCTTTATTTCTAGTAATATTTAACGGTGGGTGTGATATTAATCTTGCACGGGATCGTGATCATAACGCTTTGACATTTTTTCTATGCAATGATAATAATTAGTCAAAAATAAAACATTTTTTATTAATTAGCACAATGGACACACTACAAAATTGTAAACAATATTTTGATTGTTTTTTTTTTAAATTGTAAAACGATTTTAAAATAAAACCAGTATTTTTGGTGAAGAACTTTTTCAATATAATTTCCTTAAGAAGATCCTAACTTAAATCTCTATATTTTGTTTTCGTACCAATTTTACAGTTCATAAAAAATTGGAGTATGTATGCAAAATCTCATACATAATATTAGACATTTTGTAGATTCAATTACTCAGATATTTTATTTCCTTACACAATTACAAATTAGAATTACTTTTAACCTCCTTTGCACCTATATTTTTGTATCTACTCTTGGTTTGTTAAACAAAAACGCCAAAATATTGTCTATTGATATTTTACAGTTATAAGGATAAGGACATCACAGAGCGAGTCACTAGTAACTAATATTTAAAAAGTACTTCCCGTAGAAAATAGTTTTAAGTTTGTATCGTTACCTCTTGATGGAACTGCATCTTGATTGATTTGCACATAAAAACACAACTAACTGTAACTAGTGGAACTAGTGAAGTATTTTATGTACAAATCCACTAAAATAGTACTTAATTCGTGAGAAACGGATTTGCGTGTATCGGATGACCTTTATAGTTTTCATCCCTTATTCCCAATATTCTTGATCATTTGGTTAGTTAACCACAGAACATTTTACGCTTGATTATCGCGTGTATTCCCACGTTTATTATTCAAATGCAATAAATTGATGAATCATGAATGTAAATTTTAATTATTTGGGAAATAACACTTGTGTTCAAGTACAATTTTATCGGGACTCTTGAAGGACAAACTGATTATTGAATTCAGAATTCAGGATTATAAGAAAAATAACAAGAGTTTTTATAGAAATTCAGTAGTAACCAACTTGTAGAAAGGCAATAATATCGATACACCGATATATTTTTGTAATAAATTTATTTATTTTATTTATTTAAAATAATTACATACGTTATCCTTCTAACTAATATTCATATTACAATAGGCTCCAAACTAGGCAAAGCCTGTGTCTTGGACACCTTCAGAAATGTCATATAAGATTTAGTAAGTGGAAGACAGGAATACAAATTTGCATATGAGGAAAATACATGGGACAGTGAATTAGATCGAGGCTTTATTTATTACTTATGTATTTATGAGAAAAAATCGTTTAAACAGAACAGAATTAAAAAGGCAAATGAATGACATATCTGAAGTAAATATTCAATAGTAAATCAGAGTCAGATTGTGGTACTTTCTTCTTTTTCTTCTGTCAGATTTCTTGGAGAGCACGTAAAACTCCTGCGCTCGATCGAACTCCGATTAACAATTTTAGTTCCTACATGTTATAAAGGGTAGGAAGATTGTAAGAAATAAAAGCTTTTCTTATCGATTTCAGTCACGGTTCTCTCTCATGGAAACTAGATAACTGATAGTCATTCTAATTAAACAAACTTTTTTTTAAATACATACATCCTATAGAACCAGACAGAAGAGAATTACAATGATCATCACAAAATGATTTACTACTCGTGGGCATCAAACCCACATCCTCCAGGGCAATAGACCATTGCACCAGTCAGGTCGTCATATAGACAAAAATCAATAATATTATAAATGCGAGAGTTTGTGAGTATACGTATGTTTGTTACTCTTTCACGCACAATCTACTGAACCAATTATGATATACATCTATAGGTAACCCTTTACTATTTAAGGGTTCAGAATATCATATAACAGTAGTTAATCCCGGAGTTGCCATGGAATCAGAAGTTACATGAGTGAAACCGCGGGGAGCAGCTAGTTATTCACAAAGCGAGAAAAAGTGAAACAAATTAATATTTGTTTACCTTACACAACGAGTAGCCCTAATGAGTAGCTTGCTCAATGAACATAAAAATAACGAGTTATCATAAAGTTGGTTACATCCGCGTGTGAACCCACGACACCTGTGCATTAAGGGGCGACCATAGATCTACGTAGACATAGACATGACCAATCATTATAAAAAATATGTAGATTCTTGAGTTGTATCCAATTATTGCTTCGGCACGCATCAGATAATCAAAAAATATGTATAAATTCATAAGTGCTACCCAAGTATGGCTTAGCAACGCATTAGGTTAAGCTTGCAACGGGCAAGCTATTATCCCCTACAGAAAATTGATGAATCGCATTATCCTGCATTTCATACGGTGAGTAGAAGGTAGAACGGGTTTAGTTATATAGGTTAGGTGAAACTAATTAGAAGAATGTTTTGTTTTTATCTTTGTACGTACCAAAATCGCCAAAGAAATAACCAAAAAGTGCCTGCGTTTCAATAAACTTTGGCACTAGTTGAATACTCGACGATTACTGCTTTTCAATCGTGTATTTATTTTATGTACCCTCACTTCATCATCTTTATCACAGTTTGATAGTCCATAGTTGGATGTAGACCTCTCCTAAGGCTGAACTCGATCATCTTGTAGCAGTTACTCTTACATAAAAAATAAAAAAAATTCAGTCCTTTATGTACAGTTCTATACCCAATAATAGCAACAAAAATGATGCATCGAACAAAACCCACCGGAAACACGGTAAAAACGTGACAAACGAAATTTCTTAGCGATTTCTCATTTCACCCCACACAATACCATTTGATTTTTGTAATCAAATGCGGGCTTTTGAATTAATTACGTTACACACCTGAGCATTTGCATTGTGATCGAAAACTGGTAATTATTAACACAATGTTAGTAAGGGTTAAATCAATAAAAAATCGATCGTAAATCGACCATTATGGGTCCCGTAGTGTTTTTTTGAAATTAAATTTATTTACATAAACATGAGTAAATTAGATATTATATTTTTTTACAATAATATACCTATTTGATTATAAATTATAAATTCATCTTCGTAATGTTTGTCTAAATGACCATACTGCGGTTAAAAATGTGTTATATTATGTAAAGAACTTTTGACCAATTTTTTGAATATTTTCATTTAAATCTACAGCACTTATTTTTTACATTTAATGCTGTCTTTTTACACTTATTCTCCCCTGTAACTAACGCCTTGAAACACATTTTAGTACTTAAGAAATACTTATCTTACTACCATTTTCAATAATGTATCAATGATTATGGATAGATTGTTATGTCGCATTATATGACAAGAGATAGACAAAAGTCATAGCAAATGTATCCGTCGATAGGATATTGAAATCAGAGTAAGTGCAAATAGATAGATTTGTCTGACTTTAGTCAGCAAAACAAGGGATAGATAGAATATTGAAAATGGCCGTTAGAGACCTATCTATTTACCATTGACGTATTGGTTTGATTTTTTTTCAGTCGGAATTTTTTAAATTTTATAAAAAATCGCTATAGCAGTAAAGCGTAGACGAATGTTTTGGTACTACGGAACCCTAAAAAACGTTAGTTTTCGAAATACTTATTGGTTTACGGGTCAGTTAGCCGATGAAGATAGCCTATTTATTTTTTAATTATACGTTGACAATTTGACAATGATATCCGTGGAGCTTGAAAGAGTAATTATATGTTTCAATCGAATTGATGATTGTAAATTATTGGGTTGGTTTGATTTTGTTTAACTTTATGGTTGTTTAACTTTAACGTTATGGTTTATTGGTTGGTTATTAGTGAAACTGGTAATTTAATTGCGTAATTAGGTTCGTGTATGCAGGGAAATGGTATTATTTTTATCGTAAATTAAGTATGGATTTCAATCCCTTTGAATGTCATATTTTATTAATATTTGGTAAATTGCTAGTGAAGTGAATGAAAGCGAAGCATTTGGCACGTCACTTTCATGAAGAATTCTTCAAAATTAGAGGAGAGGCTTCTCCTCTGTTTCTCATATTCAAAAAGCCTTACAACATTTTTCCTTATCCCTCAATTAAGGCCAACAACGCACCTTGACCAATTCTGATATCTCACGGTCGTGTCGAAAAACAATCATATCAACCGCATGCTCTTGAGGTGAACACTGAATATTACAAATCTAAGAATAATAAACCGCGCTTAAAATCCTTTAAAAAGTATTTTATTTAAAATCTAAGAATTGTTTATTACTTTCAAAAGATGTACGCAGGTCGTAATACATTTTTACAACCAATCAGATAGCTAATAACAAAACGTAATCTGACAAGATCGTTACATGTCAAGGCTTAAATTTTACAGCCCAGAGCACTGTTATATTTGCATACTCGTAAAAGTTACAACCTAATGCATTTTGCTCCCTAATCCCTATTGGTTGACACACTGTACTTACAGCACAACTATTTTCTCACACTTATTTTTTTATAACAACACTCTTATGGCAAAGTAATAAGGATAAAATTGCAATGACTTTCAGTTGATCATGTGAAAAGTAATTTTGTTATTGTCTGTTTAGTTGATCTTGCAAGCAAAGTTTGAGATAAGAATTTTATGGTTTGTTTACATTCGTTTTACGCGAACTAATATATTATAAGTACTTACTTAGTTGCAATTTGGATTCATTAGAATTGGTATCAGAATGTGTCATTGTATTTTTTTAGTTTGGAGCGACAGGCATTTGAATATTGAGATGCTTATAAAAATTAAAATTAGTAATTTATAGCTTACGCTACGTCTAAGAAATATTTGAACTATTTTATATGTGCTTGATTTTGGGTTAAAAAGACGACGGACAAAATTATATCTATTAAGTAGTATATATTTCATGTTAGTTTATTATGTAAAAACTCACCCCGGATACTTTTTTTTAATTCAGTACCTTTTGCTTGATACCCACAAAAAAATTATGAGATCATAGACCATCTATGTATTTTACTTTTCTTTTTAACCGATTTTCAAAAAAAGGAGGAGGTTCAGGATTCGACCTTTTTTAATCTGTTATTCTTTTTTTCTTCAAATCGAACATTTTAGAAATAACACCAAACTTATATCTTTACTATCCATACAGAGATGCACAATTTACAACATATGCATGGCAAACCAGAGTACACAAATTCAATCGGATATTCGAGTCGAAGCGAAGAGGTTTCCGTCAAAATTTGTATGAATCTTGTCGGTTTCGCATTTGTGAACAGTGGGTACATTAAATTAGCCTCTTTATTAAAGATCAAATACAAATTATGCACTACTTAAACCTTAGCCAAATATATACAAGCATGATAATCAAAGCACTTAGAATTAACCCAACATCGCCATTGCAATAAATTTCATACAATATTTCTCTTACTTTCACATTACATACAAAACATACAACTTAAACTGTATGTAGTTTATACAATTTCCATACATAGCTACAACTAATCAGAGTACATAAAATTAGCAGCACTATAAACCTGGTTTAAGCCGAGATCGTAAAGTGGATGAGGGCATTCGTAAGCCGCTCTTGCAGATGAGACGATCCGATAAATCTCTCAATTTGTACGTCATTGTGGGTGAAACGCGTCGATCATAAAAATGGCTTAAATTAGATGGAACGATTTGCGAAATTGACGAATTTGGGAAGATAGAAGTATAGATATAGGTGTGACACTTGGAAGAAACGAAAGACTGTAGGATGAGTAAGGCTTATCTATAGTAAGGACAGAAAAAAGCCCCAAAAAGTATAGCTATTGTTGAAGGATTGTGATAGGAATAAAACTAAAAGAATCACTAATTAGGTAATATAAATTATGAACGTAATTGCCAAATTTTTTGTCTGTTCTGTGTGTTTGATAACAATGAAAATTATTTATCATATAACATTGTAATATATATAATTTTGGAGAAATGATAAAGTTCTTAAACTTAAAAATTATAATATGGATTTTGCCGAAGGCGAAGTCAAGATTAGCACAAAAGTATGGTAAAAGATTCCTAATCATAGGTTTCCTTTAGGATGTAAATAAGACAAAGATATTAATTATGGTAGCATTGGGGTTGACGTATCCAAGAGGTTAAAAAACCCCTAAAATATGGTTTTATACTGTTGATATAGAAAATATACTGTAAAATTACGTGCTCTCCGAGGCACGGGGGTATTCCAGCACCGCCAACTTTCAGACTTAGAGCTGCTATTGAGGCTTTTTTTGTAAATTCTAAATAGAGACCCTACGATCTGTAGTCAAAGTTGCAACCGCTAGGCCAACGAGGCAGTCGAATTTTCATGTATATCAGGGAAAGCGAATCATTGCAGACTTAGCCTTAGACCACGAATTTTGGACACCTGCAACAGATAGCATTTAAAACACAACCCGTACAAATTATAAGAAATAATCATTAAACAAATATCCCAATCACACTAAAGCTTTGATGGTTCTGCAGGGAGATGGTGAACTCGACATTTTACAACTAGAATTTGCATGAAATTCATCTGGTTGGGATTTATGGGAGGGTGGCTCAAATCCTCTATTAACGTATGCGAGATGAGTAACGTATATGATCTGTATGTATATGATATCTATTACTTATATTACAAAGAGGAAACATTTGAAATGTATGTTTGTAATGTTTTCACACAAATAACATACACTCACTATTAAAATCTGCTGCATCTTCAGGCTATATTATATTCTATGGGCTGTTCTGCGCGGCTTTACATGTATGACGTTATATAACCTATGTTGGGAGCGAAGCCGCGTGAAACAGCTTGCTAAGGATATTTAATATGTATAGTATTATGGATATGGTTTGAAAACTGTCAACGTCTTACAACGTCTACTAAAGCAATTAATGACATATTACTCTAGGCTTATGTCTATATTCACCAATGATTTTGTAATAAAAAAAACTACGTGTTAAGACGTGCTATATGATAATTTTTACCTTTTCTAAATATGATATGGAATGTATTTTATCATTGGTCAATTAAATCATGTTGAACATATTTGTTGCTAATTATATCACATAATACTTGTTTCTTAAGTTCAAACATGGTAAAATATAATAATATCTGCGATTCTCTATAGTCTTGTATTTCAAAGCTAAAACCATTTTGTAAACAATTGTTAGGTATGTCGTAATTATAAATCTGACCTATATTCAGATCGAAACTCCCTGTGTGGGAACAGCAATAAATTACGTAACAGTTTCGTATTTCTGTCGCGGCTTACGTCTAAATTTGGCCAAATGATTGTCGAGATTTTGTTTTCAAAACCATGGAATTAAATGTACCGAATGATTGTAAGCACGTGACAATGTGACATAGATAAGATTCATACAGAGAATGCAGTTTTTAATTGTGGTGATAGTTCTTTGATTTACAAGGCTTTACATCATAGAAGGCGGCTAATGAATGGATTCATTTGACCTGTATTCTTAGGACATTTTTTTCAATTATTTAATTCTTAATTCCAAAGCACTTATTTTTTTCATTTACGGTATTGTTATATTATTATTATAAAGTTTTCTTTGTACATACCTGGTATTGGGGTATACATCATGGCTATTCATGTTTAGATTTAATTACTCTAAGTTTTTATGTGTCCACTGGTGGTATGGCTATTAATAATAAATAAATATATAAAGTATTTTAATTTACAAATATTTCCTTTTTTTTTAATTTTGAGTACTTCTAAGTTACTTTAAGTCTACTTTCTTAAAAATTGATCCTTAGATTAACAATCAAAGCTGAAATAGCATTATGCGGTATTTAAGCATTAAAGTTGAACATTAAGTTTGTTCTATAGTTTTATTACTCTACCAAGAATGAGTTATGTGTGGTGACAAAACTAATTAGTATTAGTGGATTAACGACTTCCTCCGTAACTCGAAGCATTGTCCTTTATTAAGACAAAGGGTGCTTAATGAACTTTAAAGATAAAATTGTGCGAAAAGTACATCTTAATTAACGAAATTTTGACAATTAGTTATTGTTTTTTTTTATTATTTAAAACTATCTGCCCGTGTTTGTTTCGTAGAAATGTAACAACAATAAACTATCTTCGTCGACGTTTTGGTAAACTATTGACAGTACATATATTTGGCTATAAAATTTAATTAAGTTCGGATAAACAAGTTATCGTCTCTCTGAGACCTCACTGCACTTGGTCAATTAGTTTTTATAAAGTCCATGTTTTATCCGTACCAACAATTCAAACCAATTTATAAAAAAAATATTGTAAAAAAACATATCCTGTACTAATACAAACATGTAATAAGATTTAAATTTATATTTTTATAGAATAGAACTTTAAATTAACGAAAAATGAGAGGCACGACATTGAATTTCGTTATCTGACAACATTAATTATATAAAATTATGGAAATAAGTATAACCTATACCATTAATTTAATTAACTACATTCAAAGGTAAGGCAAAAATTAATAAGGCTTATAGTAAATTGGAAAAGGTTTAATTTAACAATATTTCCGTATTAACAATAATTAAGATGCGACCCACGTGTGGTTTTACCCTTTTTGGAAAGGAATTTTTAATTTAGAGTTAAAAGGACGAGCATTGTCCATTCAAGTATGTAGAATTAATTAATTTTATTCGTTTTCCAATTAATTTATAGAAAATTTTAATATAAATGAAACAAAAAAAAAGTTTTTAATTAAAAAAAATTCTAAATCTATCCTAGGTATTTTTTATAATAAAATTTAAATAATGAAGTTTTCAGATCAGAATATTTGTTTAATAAATATTGAAGGTATTTATGGATGGGTTAAAAAACTTTCAACTATAAATGTCGGATTATATTTTTAACTTTTTGAGTACTAATTTTTTTAAATAGGTAGGTAATGATTTATGCAAATCATATATATTAATTGTATTTTAATAATAAAATGAAATAATCACTTCTTATAACTATTGTTTACATTTGCCATATTTAACATCAAAGGCCAATAAGCTATAGCTTTATCCTAAAAGGTTTAGCAAATAGTATTTAAATTTAAAGACAATAAACAGACAGACCCTTAATCTTTTATCATTATGCAAATGTAAATATGCTTAATTGTTGTCCCCCCAGCTATTTGGCGTTCTTTAATGAAATTAGCATTTGATCTCAAGCCATTAGCAATGACGATATCCTGAGGGATTGCCGTAGGATCAAAATACAAATGACAACTTCACTTATGAAACAAAGTTTGTAAGCCATTATTTTTTTTTTCAACGTTTTTTAATTTATTGTATGCTAGTTCTGATCCCGTGGCAACTCCGAGATTAAAGGTAGTCTATATGTGATTTTACATCCCATATGTATATTTTATAATTTCGTCGTTATCGGTTCAGTAGGTTTTGCATGAAAGAGTCACAAACACACATGCGAAAGTTTGTGAATGTATGATATTCACAAACGTTCGCATTTATAATATAAGTAGGATTTTATCACAGACTGCCTTGATTGAGTATTATTATTTCAAAACAATAAAATTACGCATTCCAATGGATTTAAATTAATCTGCTACATTAATAAATAAAAAAGCCTAAACAATTATTCTAATAAAATCATTTTAGCGTCATAGGACAATATTTCATAAACCATTTATTGCAATTACTGCTAAAATTATTACAAATTAATGTCTTAAATGTACTCTTAGAACTAGTAGTTAATCACCAATCACAGTCGCAGCTTAGATAAGGCATGCAGATGGAATTACAGAGGTACCACCCTCCTAGTTTCGTGAGCCTCTGTCTATTACTAGTTGGGAATACTGATTGAGAACAATTTAGTCGATTAGGGACTAATAGGATAGGTTCTAATGTTAGTTTACAAGTCGGTATAAATGAATAAAAAACTGAAATTATTTTTGCTTATTTTTTTACCAATTTGAGTCAGACTTAACTTATCATGATTTATGCCCCTTTTGAGTTACACACAACTCATTAAATTGTACTAGAAATTACAATCACAGTCCGCAGCTTTGATAAGACATGCAGATGGAATTACTGAGGTACAACCCTCCCAGTTTGGTGAGCCTTTGTCTATTACTACCTCGGAATACTGATTGAGAGTAATTTGGTTAGCCAAGCAATAAGGACTAATAGGATAGTTTGTACTGTTAGTTTATAAGCCAATTTATTTAATATTAATTATAAGAATCGAAATTTATGAAAAATTATAATAAAAATTAATAATTAAATTCTTGACTAAATAGTTTAACTATATATGTAAAAACTGAATTTTTTTTCGCTCAATTTTTTAACAATTTGAGTCAAACTCTACTTATCATGATATGTCCCTTTTGAGTTGCACACAACTCATTAAATTGTACTAGAAATTACAATCACAGTCCGCAGCTTTGATAAGACATGCAGATGGAATTACTGAGGTACAACCCTCCCAGTTTGGTGAGCCTTTGTCTATTACTAGCTCACAATACTGATTGAGAACAATTTAGTTAGCCACATGGCTTCCCTAATCCATGTGGACTAATACGATAGACTCTACAGTTAGTTTATAAGCTGGTGTATATCAATTAAATAATTGAATAACACCGGTTTCGCCAGGCTACTTAATTCATGAAGAACGGTATTAAGAGTAGAATATTTCTAATAAACTTTTATGTTGCATGCCAAATTCATATAAAAATTATATCTATACTAATCTATACTAATATTATAAAGAGGAAACCTTTGTGATTTTGTATGTTTGTATTGAATAGGCTCAAAAACTACTGGACCGATTTCAAAATTTCTTTTACAATTACTTAGAGCGATTCTTCCGAATCTGTATAGGCTAAATTTTATCCCGGAAAATAGATAGTATATATTATGCTACGGGAGCGAAGCCGCGCGGATCAGCTAGTATTATATAACTTTTGTACCTTATGAGTTACAAACATTTTTTGGACAAGTATAAATTACACAGTCCAAAACTTTGTATAACAATATACATATGCCATAGTATCCCAGGTTAATAAGCCTTTGTGTATTACTAGCTCCAAATACCGATTGAGAACAATTCAGTTAGGCATACGGATTAGGCACTGATAGTTTCCAGTTGATAAGCCAATGTTATAGAATAATGGGCGTCGTTGAGTCTATTACTTATCGATTACCTACTTAGTAATGGAGAAGATATTGAAATTTAAAGACAAAGTACAATAGACAAAATGTTTGTAGATTACATATTATATGGGAGCACGGTATTGCGCTCACAAAGTTAAGCGCAAAGATACTATCCAGATATCGAGACTTAGCTATTTTTATAGAATGTTTATGGTGGGCTGGACATTACATTTACTTCCTAACTAATATAATATTAAAGATGCGAATATAACTCAGTCTGTGCGTCTGTCTCTTGTTCACACCTAACCTACCTACCTCTAACCTACCTCTTGTTGTTTAAGACACTGAACTAATTTGGATAAACTTTTGTACATACGTAGTTCAAAACATTAAAAATACGAAAAGTGTTTCACAGTAGACCGATTTATTACGTAAAATAATTGTTAGACCAGGGAACACCCATTGCTATTGTAGCGCCTTTTAAATCGGTTACAGCAAGATCGTGAGAGGGAAAATTAGAATGTTACTTTTGAATCAACAAACAAAATAATTTTTTAATTGGTTATTTTAATTATACTTGCTGTTAGAAGTTAAATTCCTTATTCTGTGTGGTTCTTGAATCTTTCTTTTTCTTTTATTTTACCTATTTCAATTTAACTTATGGCTTTAATAATAGCGTAAATTAAACTACGTTTAAGATCTTTTAAATTTTATTGTAGGGCGTGCAAAGAGACGGACATACAAACACAATCATTGCTCGAAAAACATTACCCTTCTACTGTCGCATTCGAGAAAAAGTTTACGTTATGAGTAAGACAGGACTTATATTCATATAATCATACATGTACTTGTAAATCAGGAGTTAGAAATCATGTGGCATAAAATTATCAATTAACGATAAATCAATTTAAATAGGTAATTCCGAGTAAATTGAATGCAATCAGCGAGACAATCCGATTGATTGGAGTTAATAATTAGTGGTACTAATTATGTTCGGTATTAGTGTCAAGGACAGTAATCCCTTAAGCCCGCCACCTCATTATAATGCGTTTAGTACTAAACATCACCTGATTGAATTTATATTGAATCCGGCTTCTGCCCGCAAACAATAGCGGTCTTACTACAAAAAAGGTAAAAAAGCTGTCCAACAACTATCTTATAAAAAATATTTTATAAACTATCACTAAACAACAGACAACAAAATAGTACAAAAGATTGTTTAGTGATAGATAGACGTTGAGTAGACAGTGTCCAAAGTGAAATACACGACAAGCTTATACCATTTTAGACACGTGTATAGTTATTAGACTATGTTTTATTAAACCGGTGTTAAATCAATGTCTAAATATTCTTTTGTAATAACACTGTAGGTATTCTGTCATGTAATTCAGTTAATTGAACATTTGTACATGAAACGACATCAATATTCGTTTTGTTGTTGCGGCGTTTTTATTCAATATTTCGATATTAGTAGATTTTATAAGAGTTCAATAGAGAAAATAGATTTATGTCGCGATAATATTTCTTGTTGTTATTAATAAACCATTTTTTAACATCAAGCTAGAATAATGGTTACTTGATGATGATGTACTCAGAGCCATAAAATTCAATCCATAATTAGTGGTACTCATTATGTTCGGTATTAGTGTCAATGACAATAATCCCTTAAGCTTCCCACCTCATAATAATGCGTTTAGGAACCTGATTGAATTTATATTGAAATACAGTAGCAATTGGTAACTAAACGATTGCATTGTATTGCTTAAGTTATAAAGTATTGTAGCTATTCTCTTGGTCGATAAAATGTACTTTGCTACCCTTTACTACTCTGAAGTGTTCGAAACATGTGGCATGGGTAAGTTGTTTAGCGACCTCCAGACCGAGATATTTTCATATCTCAACAAGGATCGAACCCAGAACCACCAGGTGTAACGCCTAACGCGCTAACCACTGAACCAACGAGGCGGACCACTTAATAAAGCCTCTATTTTTTATTTAAAAAGTTCTCTATAGCCAAAATGATTAAATTTCATTTAAATCACAAATCTTTCTACGGATTACGTCAATAACAATACACTCATACTAATGGTTAAGAACTAAGGAGGGACAATAGAAACAACGAAACATAAATTTATAAACATCCTTGAAAACATACGTCTTACACAAAAAGTTCCCATATGAATATTCAAATACAACTAGGGCTGGTTGAAAGAAAAAAATCCTTTGTCAATACTGTCAATAACAATTTTTGTAAATAATAAAATTTATAAAAAGTGTGAAAAAGTAATGTGAGACAGGCATGCCAAAACCAGATAAGCGGGACTTTGAAGAGAGATACTCCGCCTGTTTCCTTGACTTTGGTGTTAAAACTGGTAAAGTTTGATCAATTTTATTATTCACGGTTTTACTCACTTTTTATTGTAAACATCGAATTAAGGCCCTGAAGACTGATCTCCGAAACGGTCCGAAACCGTCGGCCTTAATCCGATGTTTACAATAAAAAGTGAGTAAAACCGTGAACAATATAATTAATAAACAATGTCTCACTTATCGTTGAATTAAAGTTTGATCATTGATGTTTTTATTAGCTATCCTTCGTGTTCAATCAAGCCTCCATTTATTATTAAATGCATTTGTATAAACATATAAAAGTCGTGTTTGTTACACTATTTATATCTCAACAACAGTTGAACAAATTTGGCTGAAAATGGTATAATGGTAGGAAGGTAGCTTAGAATGAGAGACACACAAAGGTTTTTTTTTTCCTGGAAATCTCAATGGAATGGGAAATATAGGGTGGTGAAAAATTAATTTTATTGATTCATCGGAGAGTATATACTAGTGAAACTAGAACATATAATTGTGATCATTAGTCCCTTGATTGGAGTTATTTAAACTTCGTAGAGTAACTGTTAAAGTCTGATAATACTATGAGAGGCTTCGACAAGTTGAAATATTTTGTAGTTTAGGAGCCGAATAACATGTTATAAAAGTTATCATAAAGTAGAAGATGATATATTTTTCAAAGAAGCTTAAGAAACTGCAACCAGAAATGTTGTCCTCTTGTGTTATTGTGTATTTCGTAGCACGGGTGAATGGTTTTCTTACAGGTATATTCATATATACCTGTAAGAAAACCATCTACAAGTATATATAAGCTAGACTAGACCTAGACCACAGTACCACTTACCATCATAAAAAGGACATTAGACCACAATAATAATATATTCGTTAATTATTTCCAGTAACGGGTCTCCTGATAGGCAGCCTAATGGGCAGCTTCTTCCTGCATGGCTTCAGGAAGTGGCCCATGTACATCGGCGGCGGGCTGGGCGCAGGCATGGCCTACATGAACTGTGAGAACAGCCTCAACAACTTCCTGCTCTCTATGGACCCGAAGGCTTGTATTATAAAGTTAGTTTTTCCCTTCCTAGTCGTATAGTTTGTGAGGATGTTGTCACTGTTTAACGCAAAAACTCCGGAATAAATTGTGATGAAACTTGGTATAGAAATATATCTATGTATGGATCCAGGATAACACATAGGCTTTAAATACCGGAACTCTCACAATATGAGAACTAACGTGGGTGAAGCCGCGAGGCTAGCACTAACCTATTCAATCTACTATCCCACTTTTGTTATAGATACTAAAGTTAGGGAGAATGGATGTCGGTTTATTACCCTTTTACGCAAAAACTACTGTCCGATGTACATTTAATTTACACATTAGCTTATACACCAAGATCACGAATAAACTACGATGCATAATGATTTTGCGTAATTGGTCATTTTATAATTATAAAATTCAATGCAAAAATGTTATTGGCGTCGCTATTTTTAGCCCAGACGCTTATGCCCAGCTTTCTTTACAAAACGACTATATTTCAAAGACAAACCCATTATAATACTTTGCACTTTTTGTTACTATTGTTGTAAACATACAAAAATGCTAATATTTAGTAAAATTTTGAACAATTGCGACAATAAGATAAAGTAATAATAGATTTTCACGGACCTTACTGCCGAAAGCTTTTATTCAAAACAATATGGAAGGAATAATTATGCCAGTATAATAATAAAGGAACTACAAAAAGGATGGGTGACAATTGAAATGGTAGCCCACATTGTAAACGGTTGTAAATAATGATAATTCAACACAACGCGATGTTATTGTTAAAATTAAAAAGTTCGTTACCTTTCCACCAATTTCGCTCATTTTGTACTTAAAAAAACAAATTCAGATAACCATTCAGCTATTTATCCCTTGGTAACCCCCATCGATTTAGCTCATCTTCGAATTCGACATTTTCTTTTGTCTAAACTACTCGCCTATGAAATTTAATAAAGATCCGATAACAATACTCAAGTATTATATCTTACTTACATACAAACGTACAATCGCCCGGCCATCTGGACTCTGAGACATCAAACGGTCGTTTAGCGACTGATTATTTCACCTATTTTTTGTCCATTAGTCCTTTAGAAACCGACTTTAATTGAAAGAGAAACCCATTACAATACTACGTATCTTTTCTTTAATTGTAGGTGCAATTGCTGTATTCATAAAAAATTGCTAATATTTAGCAACATTTCGAAACAATTACGACAATAAGATAAAGAAATAATAGATTTTCACGGACATTACTTACTGTCGCCACTTACAAAATTAGCGACGAAAGCTTTCATTCCAAACAATATCGAAAGAAATAATTATGCTAGTAAAATAATAAAGGGCCTACTAAAAGGGATGGTCGGCAATTGAAATGGTAGCCCACATTGTAAACGGTTGTAAATAATGATTATACAACATGATGCCGATCAACTGGGTAGCTAAAATTGTAACTTAGGGCTGTCTCAAAATAACCTTATTTTATATTATCCTTACCAATATTATAAATGCGAAAGTAACTCTGTATGTCTGTCTCTTCTTCATGCTTAAACCGCTGAACCGATTTGGATAAAATTTTGTTCAGATATTAGTTCAAACAGTAGTAAATTTAAACGAAGTAGGTCTGACAATGCACCACTCATATAATAACAGTTTCGTTGTTAGATTTAAAATATTGCTTTTAGTTTGGTTTAAGTATTGTTTAGTTAGGTTTGTACACATAAAAATTTTAAGTACCCATAGCTAAATAATTGCCAATGTCGATGCATGATAAATGATCTATAACACTGTCATATACCTTGAAATGAGTGACAACCCTAGCTACATCCACTGTCTGGTCAACGGTGAAGACGTTAAGGCCCTTTCATTGACTCAGCAGGACATTTCCCTGCGTCTTTGTCTACAATATAAAGGTCACTCGCGTCCTGGCCTATTCAAACTTTAACAGTTTCAACTTCTTTGTTTACAACGCCTTCTATTATACAAAATCACTTTGCTGTTTGCAAACCTACCGCCTCTCCACCACCCACCGCGTCATTGTCTTCTATTCCTGCGATTATGTTCTTTATTTCTTGGCTGTTAGGTTTAAATTTGTGTGCATAAATTGTAGGTTTAGTTAGGTCAGTTTACCGGTCACTTGTTTCAATTCCAAGTTTTTCATTCGTTTCGGCATTTGCCCGTTTGTGAGTCATAGCCGGTGTTTCGCTTTGAACTTTCAGTTTTTCGACCTCAGTTATGTTTTTACGGATTTATTTGTGTTTTGTTTAGATTTGCGATGCCAGCGGCTCGCTTGTTACCGATACTTTGTGTGGGTGAAGCTTTCAGATTGGATGTATTCAGAGAAATTGTAGTGCATGATGGAGCCGATATATAAAAAAGAAGTTTTGATAGATTTTGTAGTGTTTTTTTTTTCAATATACCTTTGACTATCGGTGTATTCATACAAAATAGTTAAGAACGAAATTGGAGTCTATAAATTTATGATTGAAAATCTATAAATTTATACGAAAAATTTGCATCTTTATTACTTATATTATGCTCCATTATAAACAGGGTGTGGCGTAAAGCACTCTTTATTATATTTATCCACTGATAATATCCCACCTGGATGTAGGACGTTATGACGATTCAGAAAAACATATATTATAATGTCAAGTAAAAGTCCCTCAGTTTTCGGGATATTCCCATTAATCTTTTTTACACCACGTTAGGTTTAGCATAAGAAAAAATAAGCAAAACATGAAGTTTGAGTTTTTTCTCTGTTTAAAAATATTATGCGCCCACTAAAATCGTAATTTAACTGCAAACAAAAATAACAAAGGGTGTATTTATTTTTGAATTTTCGAAAATAATGAATATATCTAAAATATATTTTTCAAAAAAAATATATTTTTTTGAACCGTCATAACTTCCTCTATCTACAGGTACCATATCCACTATCCAGTCTACGCCTGTATACTATATATTATGTACCTATTGTAATGAAATATGTTTCTTTGTTACAGAAGACAACCTTGACCTTCATTTACCTAAAATCGATGGAAAACATTTTTGGGATTCGTCATTATTTTGTAAACTTTTAAATTTTATTGTATTGTAAGTTAGTTTAAATAAACATTGTTTTTATAGTGCATTTTTATTATATGATTCTGCTAAAATATTAAATCAATTTTGATGAATATATTGTATGGTAACCACACATTTTTTTTTAAGCTGGCTAATTATACAATCTATTTTTGAAGAAATCAGTGCATATTATCAATCTTTTTCTATTCTATATAAAAGAGAATCTAAAAACTCAATTAAGGTTTCTACCGAATCCTGAAGCTATAATTTTCAGGGCTTTATACTGAACTATGATTATTTATTATTAAAACACATACTCATAAATTCTGTAGTATTGAATTAAAGACTTTTTTTACACTATTTCCACTATTTATTAAAAAACTTTACTTAGTTACAACCGGTTCCGAAAATTTATCATCATTAAATAAAGTTTACTAACAAATAGTGGAAATAGTGTGAAGTCTTTAATTCAATACTTAAAAAGCATTTCCACCAAGAAGTCACAATACAATATCAAGTATTCAGTAATTAAAAGACATTTCTCATTACGCATATTATGTGCAACTAGATCTCACCTTACATAAGAGTGCGTTAAGCCTCTAAAAGCCTACAGCATGATTATTCTCACGTAGTCTGAGTCATGGTGAGTCATGCTAGGTGATGCCTGATGCAACTTTACGGTGTACCGGGTAAGAATCCTACTAATATTATAGAGGCGAAAGTTTGTGAGGATGTATATAATATGTATGTTTCACTGAACCGATTATGATTACAATTTTTCGATTGAACTTTGTAGTATAAATAATAATTTTCAGTGTAATTTTATTAAATAATCTGTTACTAATATGAATTTTGTAATTCGAATTTTTTTATCAAGAAATGTGAAAATATCCTAATATTATTTATATTAAAATCTAGATTGAAAAAGGCTTGAGCTGCAGAATCCCTAAATCCCCACATTTAAAAATCTTTTTCGGATTTGCTTTGAGAACATAAATAAAACTGAAACCTTTTTTTAATAAATTATAGAGAGGATATATTAATGCGATTCCTTAACATACTACAGGGTGTTCAAAAAAAATTAAATTTTGACACATAAACATAATACGCAAGTGCCTCGAATTGTGTTACAAAAATATTCCGAATAAAGTTATTAAGAGTTAAACGTTCCAACCCATCGGTTACCAGTCGCAAACATTGCAAAAATGAATAAATATCCACATTAAAACTTCTAGACATGCAGCGTAGGGAAATGCAAAACTATGAAAAAGGACAAAAGACAAAAATATTACTTATAGAAGCTTGGTACCGTCAGTTCTGCAGTAATTTTTCTTCAAGAATATGCAGGGAAGTCTTGAAAAGTGATTTTTTGAGTGTATATTTCAGGTTTCAGTGAAATATTGCTTTGGAAATAATGTCGTTTACTATACTCGTAGATGTATACGGATGCCTATGTTTTATGAACAAAATTATAATAATAATGATATTATGTTAATGTTATATTTTTATATTCATAATGCAGTTAGTATGAAGTAATAGCTAATCAAAAACAATAATTAAAAAAAATCTATGGAGGTATGTCTTGTACGAGCTGAACACAAATAAAAATATATGAATTTGAATATGATCCATTGTTACTTGTAACCATTTATGTATTATTTCATATTTGATAAATAAATATTTTTAATTTTTACTGGTCCAAATTGTCTTGTGTCCTCATAATTTTTCAAAGAAGAGGCAAATAATTTTCGCTACACATACCAATAATATAAAATTAATCGATAAGTGATAAATTTTTCTATAATAATCCACTTATTATAGCAACATTTAGTGTAATCGGAATAGGTAATGGCTAAAAGCAATTTATCTTGATATGCTTTTAGTTCTGCAAAAACAATAAAAGTTCATCGAAGTCAATTTATCTAATGGCAGTCAATCAAAACGCGATACCGCTGCATTATACACGCGTTTCCTTTACTTACGTTAATGATGAGCAAATGTTGGCCCAATGTGCACCAATGTTGGGCCAACGTTTGTGAATATGTTAGTTATTGAAATATTCTTTAAAAATTAACAACATGAATGCTTTGGCTAAAACAATCAAAGTCCTATCTAGTAGCAGTCAATCAAAACGCGATGCTTAGTGCATTTTTACACACATCTTAGCCCAACACATACCAATATTTGTGAGAATGGTGTAGTAATTAAAATATAAATAAATGTTTTGGGATATTTAAAATCACGTCTAATCCTTAACTAAGTAAACTTTTAACTATGGAAACTAATAAAGATAAATGTCAGATATACATAAACATATTTTTTCAAAGACAAATGACGTATTATGTTCAGTTAAATCAATATCCAGACAAATCATCACTCATGGATCTAAAATACTTTTCTGCAGACATTTAATCATGTACTAAAAAGTACCTTAGTTCAATAAATATAATATTAAACAATATCACAGCCCCACACAGACACCTTGATAAATTTCATATATATATTTCTTTACTCCCTTGTATTTCATCTTATCTTTCCTCAATTTTATTCTTGTGTATATTGTGTAATTTGTAACTGTTTTGTATTTGTGGGTCGAAATATTTTTTTTTCTTTCTTTCTTTCTTTCAATACTAACTATAGGCCAAACGTTGGGCCAACTTTTCCACCATCATAAGGCTTTTCCGGTATATGAATGGGCGGTTCCAAAGTTAACGACGGCCAATAAAGCTACCACGCCATTCACGTATTAGTCGATGGTATGGCGATAGTATTATCGCTTTAAATGTGCAATAAATGTGTAATGTGTGTAAAATATGTATGATTAATGATTTTATGAGTCGTATTTTACTATTATTAGTAAAGGATTTATAACGTGCATGCGATAAAAAATTATGAAAATATTTAGTATTTTGTATAGTCCAGAAATTTCTTTTTTTAATAATAGGTCCAATATAAGTTTAATACTAGGAAATTATTTTTTTATAAATTCCATATATGTTGAATACTAGATTACGCACAAGATCGATACATTCGGGGTTTAAGGAATCAATAAAAGATATCCTATAATCTAATACAGCTAAAAGACGATATACGAAATTTCATGGAATCTTTTTTCTTGAAATACATTGACATAAAAACATCAAAATTTCATATTAATAATAAGTAATATTATATGACATAGATATGAAAAAGTCCATTAAAAAGAAACACCTTTTAGTAGCAATAAAGGTATTATACTTTTCGTGTGATGCTTATAGCGGTTTCACTCGCGTAACTTTTGATCCCGTGACAACTCCGGGATTATATGTTATTCTGAACCCTTACCTATAAGTATACCGAGATTCATCATAATCGGTTCAGTAGTTTTTCCTTGAACGAGTAACAAACACATACATACATTCTCACAAACTTTCGCATTTATAATATGAGTACTGAGTAGGATTAAATTATTTTATGTAAGAATTTTCTATTATAAGCAAAACTGTCATCTCCTGGGACGAGAATGAAAATGTTTCCAGCTCTTTTATTACCTAGGATATTAAATCTAGGTTCCGCAAACACAAAGTACTATGTTATCTCGATTTTAAAATTAACTTAACTGGATTTAGTTTCATAATTTCATACTCAGTCTCAATTACAGTTTGAACAACCATTTTTTATACATTACTAGCGACCCGCCCCGGCTTCGCACGGGTTTAATGGATGATATTATACATAAAAACCTTCCTCATGAGTTACTCTATCTATTAAAAAAAACCGCATCAAAATCCGTTGCGTAGTTTTAAAGATTTGAGCGTTCATAGGGACATACAACATGACACATGACAGAAAAAGCGACTTTGTTTTATACTATGTAGTGATGAAAGGTAATTAATATATCAATACAAATATTATAAAGAGGTAACATTTGTGTTTGTGTGTCTGAGACATAAAAAATAATTTCATAATAGTAGTCGCCAACGTCCATACCACGTTGAATACACCGGTTCTCGTCCGATCACCGAAGTTAAGCAACGTCGGGCGCGGTCAGTACTTAGATGGGTGACCGCTTGGGAACACCGCGTGATGTTGGCTTTTTGCCCTTTTTGTTATCCTGCCAACAAAAAATTGACCGGGTGCATTTATTATTTAAAGGATTTGATATGGAATATCAAGGGAATCACCGTCAGTCGGCAAAATTATTAAAAAGTTTTATACAGTTGTTTATGTCAGTTATGTAACTAATGAATAATAGAGGACCTAGTATTGAGTCCTGTGGTATCCCTCTAATAACAACTAAAAAACCCTAAGTAAAAATAGACCAATCCCCTTTGCCCACCGCAACCAACTGACAACGATATTAAGATAACGTCTCGTAACCAGTAATTAATCTTCCCTCGATCAGAAATTCAAAAATTAGTGCAATCCTTTAAAGAAAAATCGATAGCATCTATTTATGTAAAGGTCGATAAAATAGTATTAATATGAATAGCTTACAAAATATAAACAAAAATAAAATTTCATTTCCTTCCCTCGGAGCGCTCATCCGATTCGGACGTGTGTGTGGTTTCGCTGGTTTAAATAATAGTACATTCGCGAGTTTTAAAGTTAAAAGCAAAATAACGAGATATAACATATTGCAATACTAAGCACTACAGTGAATTCAACTATTATAAGACCATCGTAGTGCCACTCTAAAAAGGAGACATAGAAATTAAATACTACAATCAACCGGTGATCCCCAGTACCTGCATCAACGTCGTGAGTAAACGGCATACACAAACAGCTGATCACTTCACACAATTCCAAGAACTTGCACAATAGAAAGAGACAGTGGCACGTCTGTCATACCGCGACAACAACTTATTCGGCTCACTCACACGTACCTCACTGCAAAATTTATTACTACATTACCCACATAAAACATTGCGCTGCATTAAAATCTAAACAATGTATCGATCTCCACCAGTTACAAAAAATAATTCAGATTCGCAAATAAATATCATAGGACGCGAAAATTACTCAGAGCATATAACATTCAGAGGAGAAAAGCGTCGAAGACTTTCCGGCGAACAAATGGACGAGTTAAATGCTTTCAAGACGGAACTAAAACAAATGTTTACTTCGACCATAAAAGAAATGTTGGATGACCAAAACAAGCGGCTGGAATCCATCGAAAAATCGATATCAACAATTGACTCTAAGGTGTGTGTAATAAATAATACGCAAAGTGAAATTGAAAAATCATTAAATTTCTTATCCGATCAGATTACTCATATACAATCTCACATTGATCGAACAGCAGTGGACATAAAAAAATTATCAGAGACAATCGCATATCAGGAGGACAAATTGGACAGCATCGATCGAAATTCCAGGAAAACTTGCGTTGAACTTCGTAAGGTACCTAAGCAAGTGGGTTAAAAAAAGATTGATCAATACAATATGGTTTTCAGCTTACTAAAAACACTAAATTTAAAGAATGATTACGGTGACATAAGAGATGTTTTTCGCATCTCCAATCGGCAGAACAAACTTGAAACGACCTTGGTCATTGAGTTTACTAATACACTTATGAAATACAATTTGATGGATGCAGTGAGAAAGCACAACAAGAACAACATAAATTCAAAACTTAATGCATCTCATCTTGGACTATCAGATGCTGTATCACCAATTTACATTTCAGATTTTCTGTCACCAAAAGAAAAACATTTATTCTTTTTAGCAAAGGATTTCGCCAAAACTGAAAACTTTACATATTGCTGGATTTCTAACAATAGAATCTACATAAGAAAAAAAGAAGGAGATTCGCCAATAATGATAAGAAATGAAACCCACCTGCAAGAACTTAGATCAAAACAATGACTATATTATATCACATGCTTACTTTCACTTATGCTTAAACTTAATTGTAATTTTCTTAATATAAATTTACCTATTTTTAATTACTGTAGTTATAACTTATTTTTTAAATATCATATTATTTATAACAAAAACTCAACATTTACTACTATAACACAATTAAACACTAAAACACAGATAAACACACTATTAAAATCTGCCAAAATCTATTATTATAATACCAAAACTTTAATAAATTACAAACCATTCCACTATTACATTATTATATATATTACACTCAACTTTAAAATTATCCCACCATACCTAACTGCCTGTCTTTATCTTTTATATTCAACGCAATTATTTTTATTTTTATACAGTAAAACAAGAGAAAACTACTTATATAAATCAATAATTCAAACATTATCACAGAATGTATTAGTACATATTTGTAAACACGGTTATGCAAGTGATAAACAACTATTATTTCCTTCAACCAATAAACGCCTGCGTTCATGTCTTAGCAAAAATGATTATAACCGCTTTATATACCCATACTACGTAGGAAAATTTGATTTGTACACTTACTTTTTCAACAATTTCAGCACACCTTCTCTTATTTGCTATCTTTGGCATGTGACTATTACTTACATGGTTAAAATAACTATTGAAGAATATTTGTACAGCGGCATACTAATTATAATAAATAAAATTCAATAACATTACAGAAAACATTAACGTCGAATTAGAACAATGCAACCAGCAACCATGTATTGAAGTGAATTCATATGCTGACTGCGATAATATACTCCAAAAATCTGCCCATTCATGCCCGCTTACTATTCTTACAGTCAATATACGGAGTATAAACAGAAACCTTGATAAGCTAGTGGTTATGTTGTCGCTTATCAAGTCACACATTGACATTATTATTCTAACTGAATGTTGGCTTAATAATAAATCAACCCCCCCGTCTTTGAAATCCTATACGATGTTTCAAACACTAAACCATATAAACCAAAACGATGGTGTGGTAGCATATGTGAAATCGAATCTGGAAGCTACATCTTATGAACCACGTATGGCAGAAGGAAATTGCCTTGTCCTATTTATCAAGCCTAATTACAACATTATCTGTTCATACAGGCCTCCGTGCTATACAAATACTTCTAAATACATAGAATCTCTAGACAGCATACTACAAAAAATAACACTCGTAATGTAATCTTCACAGGCGACATCAATCTTAATACTCTTCAAACTGCGCCATCAAACGCAATTTGTGATTATCTGAATTTAATAGCCGCCCATGGACTAACACCTGCAATTACCAAACCAACGCGATTAGAGACATGTTTAGATCATTTTATGGTCAAAACTGATACTCACAAATGGCTGTCGGTTGTACTACCTGAGCTCACTGATCACAAACCAATACTATTAATTATCCAAAAAACCACAGTCTCTAGAAAAC